>JAVHNF010062698.1:3765-16617 GCA_034783455.1 Micropsitta finschii
GCTAATATAAACATACGTGTGTAACTAAACGCAACATGATAGTCTGGGTTGAGTTCTGAAACAGAAAAAGAATTTTAATGAAGTTACCAGTTATATTCACATTCACTGGATCGTATCCTGCCTATATTTACTAGTGAAAACAACAGAAATTACAAAAACAGAATAATGTCTGGTTAATTTAAAACTTATTTATACCAGAATAAAATAATCTATAGTAGCTGCAAGAGGAATTTCATAATCTGTAGCAGTACAGAAATGCATCTGTAACTCTATGAACATGAATTTTAAATGATAGTAGTTGTATATTTACATTACAATATAAGATTAATTGGGGGACTTAATTGCACTGTAGAGTATTGGAAGCCTGAGATATGTTCTTCATTTAACTCAAATAACTCTTGTCTTCTTTTAGCCTACGTGTCTGGAGTTCGGCAAAATTCAGTGTTCAGTGAGGATTTGTGATAGTTGGAGTTTTTCATTGCCAATAAAATATCAGAGAGAATGGATAAAAATCCTCTTGATAAAATGTATTCATTGCAGACTGATTTTTAAGATACCAACCACCTGGACTTATTTTTTGCAAGCAAAATTATTTTACTGAGAGAATGTTGCCTTCTCTCAAATACATATATATATATATGTATCTGCGTACAAAAATAGTAGTAATTCCTTTCACACAAGAAAAACAGTTCTCTGATTTAGTGATGTTTATGGGTTGAAGCTGACAGCTTGCATCCTGGGGTTGTTAAGACATATGTAACTTTTTCATAATAGAAGTATCTAATTTACCTTCCTATATACCTGTTAGTCCTTCCTGTTAGTATATGCCAAGATAAAATTTTACTGTTCCAAGGAATATTTTTATATGTAAACCAGGTATGTACATGAATGCTTAGAATTATTTGGAACTTCATCCTTTTTTGTGGCAAATTGGTATAAATCTAATTGGAGTTTACACTGTTCTTTCTCTTTAAGCCTTGTGAGCAGGGACGTCACCTGAAGAGAATTCATTGGGTTGCCAACATTGGCACAGCACTTAAGTTTCTAGAAGGAAGACGGGTAGGTTTCGTAGCACCTAGTCCTTGTCTATCTTATTTTGTTTTCTTTCTTTAAATGTATGATTTGCATCCACCTGAATGTTCTTATTCTACACAATTTGAGCTATGTTTGCAGTTTTCAGTTTCTACACAGTGCATAAAAGATGCTAGAAAGTAAAAGTGACAAGATCCCACACTACTAACTAGCAATGTATAGGGTATTTTTTTTTTTATTTTTTTTTTAATTTAGCCTTACCTTGGATTATCTCCTTTACTTTTATTTTTTATTTTATTTTTTTTTAATGTGCACTTCAGTTCCTCATGTTGCCTACTTTCCTGTTGCTGTTCTCAGTAAAGAACAATGCTCTTTAGTTCATTAGAGGCATTCATTTATAATAAAAAGAATAGATTTATGGTCTAGGTTGTACATATGAAACTCTAATCCCTGAAAGTATAGACATGAAAACTTAGAACAGTGTAACCCATTATTAGCTTGGCAGGACTTCAGACTAATTCCTGGATTGATACTGGAAAAGTCAGTGCCGTGTGGCCATTTTAGAAATGAAACAAAATATTTTATAAATTTAACAAAAGACAGAGAACCTAAAAGCTCAGTGTGACGTAGGTATGAATATCAAAGAAAAGTAGTCTACTTCTGACTTTTTTGCCAGCTTTTCTCTCTGTATTTCTCTCTGTGAAAAAAGTATTGTAATTACTTGTGTCATTTTTGGTTTGGTTTTGGTTTTTGTTTATTTGTTTATCTTTTTTTTGGGGGGGGGGTTGGTTTTTTTGTGTTTTTATTTTTTTTGGTTTTTTTTTTTATTATTAGATTGCAGGTATTTTGTTTTTCTAATTTTTCCATTTTAGTTGAATTTTTCTCAGTGCAAATGTGACACCTGACGAATTTTGTCTCCATAATGCTGTACACCACAAGTTGTTTGGTTTAGATATTCTTTCCCTCTCTTTAAACCTATGGTATCTTGACCTAATTATATTTCTGTTACATGGGAAACAATCTTAGATGTCTGTAGAAAGAAATCTATAATAGAACTTTTTTTAATTGAAAAATGTATGACCAAAGCAAAGACAAATATATTTCTGAAGCAAAATTCAGCTTTCACACACAATTTCACTGTTTTGTGTAGTAGTTAGTACAAACTATATCGTACACAGGTTTACCATGAAGGCTTAGACACAAAGAGAGCTGTTATCTGATGAGATCTGTATAACCTAAGACAAAGCTGGGCTGAAGAGCAAAAAACCCATGCTTTTCTAGTTTACATGTCACAACATAGTGGGTGACTTGAACTTTCAATAACCCTGCTCAGATCCCAGATATAATATAGCAGTGCAGCTAGATAACTGACCCTGCTGAAGATCAAGATAGATGGTCAGAAATGGAACACATTGGTTTTGTTTTTACCTGGACTTGCCTTTTTGTTTGTCTTTGTCCAGATTTTCTTCCAGAAAGAGTTGGAAACATGCAGTGTGTCAGCTAGATTGTGTGTGCAGGTGGTCTCTAGGTTGAATCTAGCCTAAATGATGCGTCTATCCAGTCTGTCATGCTTTTACTCCCAGAGGAGGTGGGGATGCTGTTCAGACAACAAATGCCTCTTCAGCAGCTGCCTGTAGTCCCTGCTCTATACTCAGAGGTGAATGAACAGGGATAGGTGGCTATGCACAGTGCTTTGGGAAGTGCCAACAGGGTCTCCTTCCTCCATGGCTACTTCCATAAGTAAAGTTTATTACACATTTAATCAACTTCCTGTCTTCACTGTCCAAACAGACTGTCATACTGCAAAAATGCAGCTGGCAATTAACAGCTAGAATTCTGAACCAAACTGTTTTTCTTTTGTGGTTCTGGAAAGTTTATTTTATAGGTTTAGATCCATTTTAATAGCATATATGACAGAGGTAACACAATAACTAGACTAGATAGGCTATGCTTTTGTGAACAGTAGCCTAATCAGAAGCTTTATCAGAGTTCAGGTAAATCTTTTGATCTTTAATATATATAAGGAAAATGTTGCTTTCTAGATAAAGAAAAGCTTCTGTTGGAATTGGTCCAGCTAAGAAATATTTTCCTTATTTTATTTTTTTTTTATATCAAATATTTTTCTTCAGGTAGTTAATAGAAAATTTTCCTGAGTGATAGAGAAGCAAGTAATCTCAGTTTTGTCAGAGTTATGTCAGGTTTCTTGGTGATGATTGGAAATATAACCTGTGGGGATTTCTTCTTTGCTCTTCCCTAGTAGGCTGTGGAGTTTTGATTCTGAAAAGAACTAAACAGCCCAGAAGACCAATATTTTGTTTGCTTTTGGTGTTTTTTAATGGGTTTCTAGCTTCTGATTCAGAGAACTGCATTTTTTTTCTGTTTTGGTGAGACAAATGATGTCACCTAGTCATTCTCCTGCCTTTTTAACCTATTCTCCAAGGTTTTTCCATAACCTTTGTCCATGAACAAGCTTGCAGTGCATGAACATTTTAGCAGCCCTTAATATTTGTATCACAATTGATGACAGACTCTTAGTTTTGCTGAAGTATTAGCGTATTTGCTAATTTTCCAATACTACCTGGTTTATTCCAGTTCCTTGAACATCATCTACCTGTTAGGTTCTTTATGATACACTCTTTATTCACTCCTTTACTGCCATTTGTCTTATGAGCTTCTTTTAGAGTAATATTTTATTTAGACTATAGATTAGCACTTTTTTCCTACTCTTTTCTTGTTTTAAAAGAACTATAGTCAGGTTTGTCTTGCAAGGGAGCCTTAATTAGTGGTGGTAATATCTTTACAATAAGAGGCTCTCTATTGGAGAACTTAGGCATTCTTTTTTCTGTTATGTTTCTTTTATGCTTTCTATCTCCCTTTTCTTATTTATTCTCAAACTCCTCTTTTTTTATTCCAAATCTAATAGAGCTATAGCAAGAAATCCCTGCTTTCCTTATTAATTGTATTGTAAGATGTGCCAAGAATGTGCTTTCTTTTTATTATAAAATTAAATAAATGCATTTACCTGATAAGTAATAATTTAAAACTTATTTTTGTATCATTTTTTTCCTTTTGCTTTTCATGCTAGTCCATATACAGAGGATCTCCGGTTTGTACAATGGTTCTATGTAATTTTAATTGTTCTTTCTACTTGAAATTAAATATTTTTTCCACAAATAGCATGTCTTAAAAATCTTTCATTAGCTATAGCTATACTTGTCTAAAAAGTGAAATTGCACCATTCAGTGATTTTTATTATTTTTTTTTTTTTTTTAGTTAAGAAACATTATTTGATTACAAAAATGTGTTAAAAATATAAAACCTTTTGGAAATGCATTTCATAACTATCATTCTTTGTGTGTGGTAGTAACACATACATGTTTTCTTTCCTATATAGATTAAACTTGTCAACATAAACTCAACTGATATTGCTGATGGCAGGCCTTCTATTGTGCTTGGCTTGATGTGGACCATAATTTTATATTTTCAGGTACTACATTATTTTATACTTCAGTATAGGTTGCTCAAATAATGGTTCAGATCATTTTTTCATATGAAAAATGTCCTTTATTATAGCTACTTCTACAGGTAGCTGAGAATCTGATCCTGAGTAAAAAAAAGCAACAGTTGATGGTATGGGTGCTTCACATTGGGTAGAATTACATATTTATCTTTGGAATAGATTGGTCTGGGCTATGGATGGGGTTCCTTCGTCAGTGGAACATATTATTCCACTTTATCTGAAGAACACAGCAGAGCAACAAAGTAAGATAGTAGAATTGTGGATTCTTGTTACAAGTACCTTTAGTAACCTCAGTGGTGATTGTGCTGTATGTCTAATTCCAGCGCACTCGATGTCAGATTAATTATTTTCAATATATGTAAACACATTGATTTCACTGGGGAATGGAGGATAAAATTTATCTGTGAATGGTGTAGGTTGAGAGGGGCTTGAATTTGTAGAGGAGAGATCATTTGCATTCTGTTGAAGTTAGGTAGAAGAGAAAAATGGTTTTCTAAATCCTGTCCATAAGAGTTAACAAAATGAGTCGCTGCTCAACAATTGAAAATACAACTAATTTTGTTGATTTTCTTTATGTAGTTCTTTGGCTTTACTTCTCTTGTGATGTAGCTTTCATGTCTCAGGCATGCTGTTCTGAGCATCAACCAATATGGCACATCAGTGGATCAGATCCCCTTCTCAGAAGAAAAGTTAACCAGAATGATACTAATATTGCATTTTTAATTTATAGCTCAATGAAATAAATGAGGAAAATGATGGTCCTCAGGGTTACTGAAACTCTTAATTCTCTGCATCAGTTTTACTTGGGTTTTTTTATGAGCTTTTCTTTAGTTGTCACAAGCAGATACATTGTTTTAACATAAATGAAAGCAGAAATGCATGAGAGTTGTGGTTCTCATTATGGCAGACACATTCTGTGATGTGACAAAACTTAGTTTTTATGTAGACAGCATAGCACGGACAAAGTTGCAGTATCCTTTAGATATAACTTTTTTATGTTAAAGAACCAAAGTGTTAATCAAATTCGTGTTCTTAGAAGAATCAAGTTAATGATTTTCATTTAATGAGAGGCATGATGCAAATAACTCTCATACACCCTCCACAAATACTACTAATGCTCTTTGCCTGCAGTATGCTCACTGTTACTTAGCAAGGTACCTTTAAGCAAGACCACAACTGAATTTGTGCCAAAATAGTTCAGTGGTAAATGAAGAGCTATCTAGATGAGATCATTGAGGTAACTTCCATTCTTTAATTGAATGAGCCTCCTCTGAAATTAGTCAAGTGTTTTATATTTTGAATTCAAGCTGAATGTAAGCCATTGTCTCCGGTTTCAATGGTAATTTGTCAAAAGAGATAACATGACAAACTTGCATATTGTTCTAGCTGTAGGGTGTTAAGAAAGTCAATAGCTGCTAAATGTCTTGTACTCTCTGAAATTAAGACCATCATCTGGGCACATACATTGGCATTTTTAAAGCTACTTTAATGTACAGTTAAATAAAACACTGCATGTTAATCATAGCTTCTGCCCAACTTTATTTTGTCATTTGCATTAGGAAATTATTTAAGAAACTGATCAGAATTAAGATTATCTACAAACAGTCCTTTAATATTTTTTTCCCCACAGATTGAAGAGCTTACCAGCAACCTCCCACAGCTGCAGGCACTGTCAGGCAGCACTTCCTCTGTGGAGAGTGTTGTCAGTTCAGAAACTGCAAGTCCCCCAAGCAAACGGAAGGTGGTAACCAAGGTCCAAGGAAGTGCCAGGAAGGCTTTGTTAAAATGGATACAATACACAGCAGCAAAGTAAGTAATGTACACATAAACTGAATTTGTATATCAAGTGCAGTCTTCAGATTCTGAACTCCCTCAGTCAGGGATTGCCATTTTGCTTAGTATTTATATAGTACCTTCCTGTGATCATATTCTTTTTGGCAACTGAGGCTGCTAAATATTGCCACCATAAAATAAGTAATAAATAATGATTTGCATTATTTTACAATCATATTTTATAGATTATGAATGATGAGTAGAATTATCTTTGGCAGAACGAGGAACTGAAAGAGGAATTAGATTTCTGAATGACAGTGTATTAGTCCTGCCAAAACACTTGATGTAAAGATGAAAGTCCCACACTGGCTTAGCATTCTTCACTGACAGAGTTTGTAGGAGCACAAAATTCTGGCATTTGCTGGTGAGAGGCTGGGGACAAAAAAATTGTGAATATCTTTCTGCAGGTTTGTGATATAAGTGACTTAGTACTACAGAAGTTGCCCTGAGCTTTCATTCTTTTTAGTCTAAGTTATTTTTGAGTTGTAGCTTGCTATTTCTTATTAAGAATCTTCTCCTTTATTTAGCAGAATTACCCCATATCTGTTATGCTTCCAAAATGTCATAAAAAAGCACATAAATTAAATCAAAGATACAAGTGTAGTTTGATAGATTCCACAATAAGAAAATAAAAATCAAAGATTTAAAAGAATAAAATGGTTTTAATTGTTCAAATCAAGGAATCACTGCTATTTGAAGAGATCAGTCATGCAAAATATTGGGAGAAAATGGATAGGTTTGGAATGGTGCATCAGAGAAAAGAAATATAATTGTAAAGATACAGACTTTCTCCAGTTCTCCAATAAATACGTAGAGTACAGTAATTTATGGTGCAGTACAATCTAATCTGGCATTTGGCATTCTTCCTACTGCACCATTGTCGGTAAGGGACAGGCAACTGAAAGTGATCAGCTGCAGTTTCCAGACATGTAAACAAACAAACCAGAAAGACGTTCATAAATGAACCTGCCCATGGCAGGGTGTTTGGAACTAGACGATCTTAAGGTCCTTTCCAGCCCTAACTATTCTGTGATTCTATGAAACCATCAGCATTATTGGAAAGAGTAGGTGAAATGAGTTGAAAGAAGCCTAGAGGAAGGATGGTGCACTTTGCCTAGCCCTGCTTCACATTGTAATTCGCGAGCACACTAAAGTTGGTAAAAGGCTTCCACTGATTACAGTGAGCTTTGAATGAGGCCTTCATTCAGAGCTTCTCTTGCTGTAAGCCTCCCAATGACAAGGCTACCTTAGTGTCTATATGTGTCGTCAAAGGAAGTTTAGATGCTCAAAGTAAAATAACAATCTTGCAATTGCTAGAACACTGTATCTTTCAGAATTACTTATAGAAGATGCAGTCAGAGTGTGATTCAGTTCTGATTACTTTCTCGTTGTATATTGGTATTTTTTGATAATTTGTGCTTATATTTTAGTTGACACATAAGTTTGGTAAGAATATAAAGAAATTTCTGCTACATTTTCATCTGAACAGCAGTGATGTCACTGTTCATGCTTTCATTTTGAAAGATACCAGATTACTGAAGTTTTGGGTTTATTTGGTTGGGTTTTATGATACTGGTGTACATTGCTGAACTGCAGTAGTCATAATGGAGGGAGACACAAAGTACTCAGTATGAAGTAGTGATGGGGAGAAAATAGTGAATGGAGCTGTTTACATGCACAGACTATGTGTTGTACATTAACCTTGAGAACCTTGATGCACTTCATTTGTTTAGAATACCACTAGCTTATTGCCACTAGGAAGTCCACTGGAGACAAATACAGTGTATATATATGACAGAAACCTCTTGGTTCTTCATAGGCAGAAATGAATTTATGCAATGGAGCTGCAGTCAACCTGATCAACATTACAGGGACCACAGGTTGTTTAGGTTTAATAATCGATAGCCAGTGGGTGGACCATCCTGTCTCCTCCTTTGTTTCATTTAGTCCTGATGTTGTTGCAAGTAATTTTTTTTTTCTTTCATGTTTTCAGGCAAGTTGGAATTGAAATCAAAGATTTCGGACAAAGCTGGAGGAGTGGCGTTGCATTTCATTCCATTATCCATGCTATCCGTCCAGATTTAGTGGATATGGAGAAAGTGAAGGGAAGGTCAAATAGAGAAAACCTGGAAGAAGCCTTCACAATCGCAGAAGCAGAACTAGGAATTCCAAGGCTCCTTGATCCAGAAGGTACCTACTGCATAGTTGAAAAAAGTTTTAACTACTTGCATGGGTTAAACCAGATGTGATAATTCATACTGTTTAGACATTTGTGCCATTCAGCTAAAGATTAATTTACTGTGTTCTGTACTTGTCTAGATGTGGATGTTGACAAACCAGATGAAAAGTCCGTCATGACTTATGTAGCCCAGTTCTTGAAGTACTATCCTGATCCTCATCATACAGTGACTGATGTGCAGGAGAATGATGTAAGTTTATCTTGCATATAATTAAGTTTATAATTATGAGGGCTTTGTAAATCCATTTTATAGCTTTCTTAAAAGTTTATTATGTTTCCTTTTGATGAGCAGTTCAAGTGAAAAGCAAGCACAGTAAAAAACCTGGGAAACATTAGGTGAGAATAAAGGACCAGTGTTGCAGATGTTTACTAGTAGATGGAGAAAACAGAATGGTGATCCTGCAGAGATTTTCCTATTTTCATCAGTAGGACCCAAAAAGAGCAGAAACAGCTATTGTAAATAGTAGCAAACCTATGGATTCTAAAGTTCCCAAAGACACTTTCAAGCATAACACCAACAAGATTGCAATAATTTGTTACCTGAAGCAATGCGTCACTTTTGTTTCTATCACACTTGGTTTCTTGATAAGAACAAGAATAGGCCAAGAGATTGCTTAGGTTTAGCCTCTGGGCTTTTAGGCTTGGGAGGCAGTTACAATTTTGACAGGTTTCTTTCTGTTGCACAGTGATGTTTAACTGTTCGCTCTAAGGAACTGGTTTCAGTCATGTCTTTTTCTTGGTTTTTGTTTCCTGTATGCTCTAGTGCATTGGCTTTGTATTAGAATGGCTATACTCAGTGATGCCAAGTGATCATGACTCACTTCCTAACCCTGATCATTTGCTTTCTTCATGGCAAACACAGGAAACACTGCTGAGACAATCTGCTCAGCCCCAGCAAGAAAGAAAGAGGAAGCACTTTTTATCTGTTTCTTTGCGTTCCCTACAGAGCTATAGAAGAGCTTTGAAAGGAGTCAATCTCCTTCCTTACAGCAATGTGTGGCTAAGGCAGCTGCAGCTTTGCTGTCCAATTCTAGTGCCTGATCACTGCATTTTTAAGTTTTCCTCACTGCAGCATCAGTCTGAGGACATATATGTGCTGATGCCATAGCCTCCCACTGAACAATGAGGCTGCTGAAGCAGAGGGTGTGAGCACTGAAGCCTCATGCTGTGGTCTGTGGCAGGCTAAGGCAGCTCCATTGTCTCTATACCATGGCACACAATGCAGTTTCTGCTGCCAACAGCCTTGGCTACGTCTGCTGCCTGTGCTGGGGTTGGATTTTGAGGACCATCCTTACTGCCTTTTCCTGAATTTATGCAGAGACAATGTAGGAGAGTGCAAGACTCAGCCATTCCATGCTCTGTTTCCCTCTGACTATACCCACAGACACTCTAGCACATGAGCTGTGAAAGGTAAACTAATGAATTAGGAAAAAACATCTATATATTAGGAAAAGTTTCTTCACTATGAGGGTGGTAAGACATTGGAACAGGTTGCCCAGAGAGGCTGTGGATGTCCAACCCCTGGAAGCATTTTCAGGGCTGCAGATCTAATATGAAAACTACTTTACTAAATATGATACAGACACAGGAACTTGGTAATATTTTAAGTACATCTTGTACTCTTACAAGTGTGTCTCTTGTATTTTTCTCTGTGGACTTTCTGCCTGCTTTGCTTTATTATTTTGCCCTTTTTTTTTCTTCTCCTTCTTGCTTTCCCATTTGATTCATATTGCTAGGAACTTCAAGCAATCCCAACTTTTGTGATTTCTTTTATGAAATTTAAGGTAAGGGTGATATACTCCAGAATAGTTGCTTGAATTGCACTTTCATGGTTGTTACCTGTTTTTATCCTGCACTTATTTGACTTCAGATTTTATGTAGGTTTATGTACATGTTTGCTAGCCTTATGTTAATCTTTAAAAAAAGGGAAGTAGATAAACATAATAAGTCTAAGTCTACTTTCTTACGTAAACCTATACTAACAGCCTCAATTTTGCAAATAATTTCAGAAAAATATCATAGAAAAGCAAGTCACCTTTCCTTTAGTGATTTTTAGACTATGCTTTTGGTTTTCTGAAGTAAAGATATAAACATGAAAAATAGATTATAGATTGCTGTTTCTGCTCATTTAATCTCTTTCTAGATGGCTATTTTTGTACGTCTTTAGGCTTATAGAGTAGATACTAGATTGTATATATGACTGTGTAAGTGACGTATGTGGACTGTGGTTTGGAAGGAGAGAGCATTCATGTGTAGTTGCATGAAATGTGCTGCTCCTTTTTCTCGTATAAATGCTATTTTTAAAAAATATGCTTTTTTTAATCATCTTAGACATTTAGACAGTTATAATTTTCTAGTATCAACTGAATGTTCATTTGGAGTGAACGTTCAGAAGTGAAACTGGAAGACTGCAGAAGTGAATATATTATGAAACGAATAACTGATGTCACTCCAGTCAGTCAACAGGGTTATAGTTTGACCTGATCCAATTAATTACCTTGGTTCCACACTCATTTTTGTGTGTGGGTTTTGTTGTTGTTTTGGATTTGGTTTTTGTTTTGTTTTGTTGTTTGGGGATTTTTTTTTATATATAAGCTATAGGTTATTTTCAAGTAAGAATGATCAAGGGTTCATCTCATACTTTGTATATCTAACTAGTGATATGTGTTGAAGTGTAGATGGCAGAATTATTCCCATCTTCCCAAGCCATTCAAGTAAGTTTGGGCAGCTTAAATGGGACCTTGCTATACATTCTTAGACTTATACAGGCTCAGCGCATTGCTGCTGAAGCTAGTGAAGATTTAAAGTGATGAAAGTTCTGTTAATTTCTTTATTTTGGTATAAATTTAACAATAAGGAAGTATGCTCCTTCAAAGTATTTCCCTTCTTGTGCTCTGATGAGCAAGTAATTCAGAAGATAATCCTGTCACTTCCAACATCCTTATGCCAGTGTAGTTCCCCAATATAAGAGGAATTTTCAGAGCAGAAGGTACAAAAATAACTTTCTGATCTCTCTCAGTGATTTACTGTTTGCTTTTACAGACAGGTATTATTGGCTCATCCCTAAAGATGATGCTTGGCTCAGCATTCACCATGCATTCGTGATACTGTTGTCAGTGAATGTGTTTCACTTACACATACACATCCAATATCACATACATATAAGCCCGAATTTTCAAAAGGAATAGAATAATTAATTGAATTAATTTATAAACATTTTTAAAGGGACTTGATTTTTTAGCACATAGGAAATCTAATACTTCAATGTCCCTAAAAACAGGTGACTTAGTTTTTTAGATATAAAAGTTCGTATTTGAAAATTCTATCCTGCCTGTGTCTGGGAATTTGAACAGTTCACCTGGTTTATAATTACATATTAAAGAACCTAACAAAGAACTCATTTTCCAGTCCATGATTAAATTTAGCGTGAAACACAGATGCCTATTTTTAGCCCTTCAAACACTGAAGCATCCTCTATTATGTAATTTTCAAATTAACTTCAGCATGTAAGTTAAAAAAGTAATGTTTTGACTTTGATTCTGGGCCAAAAACTTCCTTTGTAAATTTAAATTGCACCCCCTTATCATATTGGAACTTATAAATGCTTTTCTCTAATTACCTTCTTTGATGTTCCTTGGCATTTGAGTTCTGTTCACTTCTGCAAATCAGTGAATATTCATAGAACAGTATCAGGATAAATTAATACTTTAAAATGCTTTTTGGAAGTGTTATGCAGAAAAAGTCATAGTGACTTAGATAAACTGAAATAAATGTGATCGGAGATCAATGATGCTCATGATGGGAAAAGCACAAATGGTTATAATTATCCTAGATAACTTTTTTTGGATGGTTTATGTTCTGATCTTTATGCTGCTTCAGATGCTCGGGCTTTAGAAAATTGTTTGCATATCTATAATAATATCCTTTCAATTTTTTTTTTACTAAGAGGAAGAAGCACTATGCACTCATGAAAGTCATATTTTAAGAATGATAGCTCATTAAACCTGGGGGTCGTAGGTGACAGGTGCCTTGCTGTCTAAGAAAGTGAATATTTCATGTCAGTTACCCAAACTGAGACTCTAAAATGTCTTTGTGTCAACCAGGGACCATAGAACCGTGTTTGCAGGTGATAAGTGATGCACTGAACTAGAAACCTGTGAAAATATATGAAGAAATAAATAAAATGCTTATCATGCATTGTTGCATGATGTCTTTAACAGCATTTAAA
>JAVHNF010062701.1:0-10193 GCA_034783455.1 Micropsitta finschii
ATCTCAAGTCTGGTATTATCTGACTACCCAAAGGCAGGGTCCTTCTCATCATGTCTGATGGCAAATTCAGTAGTGCAAGAACAGGGTTATAAAGAACAAAGCAACTGATGCTGGGTAGTTTAGGGAAAACATCACTAAATATTTTTGGCAATAACAGGAGGCTGAGTCATCCAAGAAGTGTTTCTACAGTCTTTCTCTGCACTTATTCAACCTTTAAGCCCTTGATCTTTTCTCTATACTATACATTCATGCACGCTGTTAAGTATCAACACTGTAAATTTTATGTGTTCTTCCAGCTGTGGCTGGAATTTTCATGCTTATAAGAAACAAATCTTTGGTATTTACTAACTTTTTTCTGAGTCACTCTTACAATAATGGGAAAACCCTACTTCCTAGATTATTGCTTTCACATAAAAGTATTCTCTGCTTGAAAGGTCATGCTCTCTAACTAATACATACATAAAAATGAATCTTCTCTCCTTGAACTGAAACCGTTATAAACTTTAAGGCAATGCAATAAAATGCCACCTTGATTTTAATCTTGCTTGAAAATATTTCTCAGTTTGCCTCATTCAGTGTTAAAATGTTGGCCATTATTGTCTATAAAATCATCTGTAGATCAGCATGATGCAGTGTGTTAAAAAGGCAGTGATCTAGTCCATAAAACTGCTTGCTGCTCCAAGTCCCATTTTAGCATCTACTTCTTGATCTGAGCATCAGCAGTTTGCTTTTAAAGAGGACACTATTTATGTCCCTGGAGAAAGCTGGAAAATTCCCCAAGAAATAAGTCAGGAAAAAAATGCACTATGAGGCTCCTGTTAGTCAAGGTTAATGCCTTTAACTGATTACCTGCCACCTCTAGCATGGTAAAACATTTTTTTTTCCCCAGGAAAATGAATCTCAAGCTTTTTTTTAGAGCACTTGATAAGAGCCTTTTAATACCTGCAGAGATATTTTCATACAAACAGTTGCATTAATGAAATTTAATAATACTACCCATACTACACCTCATATGATCAAATCAAATCCCTGTTCACTTCCAATGGTAAGAAAATGAATAACAATTTTGTGCTTATTTATCAAATGCACCACTTGTCTGATACCTCTAGGAAGATTCTGTTTTTTTCAAGGCTTTTATTTTGCAGATTTTGTGTCAAGCTTAACAGCTAGAATGACTAAATATAGTCAGGATTTATCTGAAAGAGAAGTGCCATTATAGCTATCCTCAAAAGTTAGCTTTTCCAATATGGATCAAGGACATAATTCTATTATAAAGGTAGAAGCATACTTCTAGAAGGTAGGAAGAAAGGAAACGCATTTGAGACAGCATAGTGTATTTTCTTTTTTAAATGTGTTACCAATGAGCAAAAAAAGTATAAACTAGTTTTTCACACAGCAAAACCCAGTCTTGTTAGAATCAGAAAGGTAAGCTGCAGGGAAAACACAAGCACAAGAAGACCATATGTGCAAACTGTGAAAGAAACAATTATTTCTCATTTTACATATATGGAATTTTTACGCTATATTATATTTTTACGTGCCATCTACCCTCTATAAACTTTTTTCTCTTTTGTAAATGTGATGGCAGACTTTACTATAACAAGGCTGGGAAAGAGATTTAAGTTTATTCGCAGTATGCCATGGTGTTTTGATGATATTCTCATAGCAACAGCAAGTAAAATATGTTCCTTAATAGACCACCTTAGTTTAAAAGCTTTGCGGTTGCTTTCATTCATCTGATTTTGATCCAGACAAATAACTGAAGTCATTGTTACCCTTTGGAGGTGTAAGAATGCAGAATCTTAATGGTAGGTCTGGAGAGCATTGACTTCTTTCTGCGCCCAAATGCTTTCTTGCTGGAAGAGAAAACATTTAGTTTGTCATCTTCTAACACACAGCTACTGAAGCTGAATTATCATGCTGTTTTGTCTTTGATAGCTATATAAACTTTTTATCTAGTATTCCTCATATACTTCATTCAATATCCACAAATGAATATTCAATGTCAAAAATGTCTAATATATTCATGGACTTAGGAGACAGCTAGTCTTGATAGCAACACAGCCTGACCAGGACTCTCAGTTAAATGTGATTTCAAATATCAAAGCTTTTTTGACTATAAACTCCGGGTTTTTTAAGATGTACACATTCTATGGAAGGCAGTTACAGTAGAGAAAAGTAAATAACATGTTATGCTTTTGAGGACTTCAGAGGACTGCATTTTAACACAATTATTTTGTACGCAAAAGTTCAAAGTAATTAAAGACTTCTTTGGTCCTTATCAGGTGGCTTCTGTATGCTTCTGTTCTTGTACAAATGTGCTGTGAAATGCAAGAGAGATGGAACCAAGATTTTTAAAAAATTACTCTAAAAATCCAAAGAAGATGTTAAAAAACCATAACTGCATTAAAAAATATTTAATCTACTCACGGAATTCTGAAATGATCTGAAAGCTGCCCAGATGCATTGTGATTTGCTTATGAATTTTCAGTAAGATTCTGTACAAAGATAAATTTCTGTATGAATGAACAACTTAATTTTATTTTTCAGGGCGTTCTTGTTCATAATTACTTATTACTTATCAGAAGATGTAAACTCCAGGGTCCATGCTGTGCTGACTCTGCTTATCTTTGATAGGGTGTTTGATAAGTTCATTACACACAGGATGTTGAAAAAATACCTAGTCAGCTCATAGTTTTTCATTAGGCGAAGCCATCTCAAAGTGTTATAGCATACATTCACCAAGCACTGGCAAGGCAAGCTCACCCATGAAGAACTAAGCACCATCTACATCAGCAAAATAGATGTCTCTTATATTCCATTCTTGTCTACATACTCAGAAAATAAAAGCAAGCATGATGCTAGCCTCCCGTTTTAGAATGGGAAACGTCAACTTTTCCTCACTTTACATTTCATTTTCACCAGTGTAAGAGTACATTTTGGCTCCTGATAGCATAAATATGTTATTACTAAGCACACTAATTTGATGCTCCAGCAAATTTTTCACCCAGCTGTTCTTTATATATAAATCTGTGAAAGCTGCCAAACTTATCAATTTTCTTAGCATATCTTCTTCCTTGAGATCAGAATTGCATGACATTTTTAATAGGTTTTCAAAAGTCCCAGAAAAAAAATGCAGGAAAACAGGCTATATCTAGCTTGCTTTAAAAAATGCCATTACCACACTCTCAAAGTGAAGGAATAGTCAAAATTTGCTCAGCAAAACAAATAGGTAAATGCAGGCTCTTTCAAAAACAGCCATCGAGGTGGCTCCATGCTGGCAATGGTGGGTCTGTGGCAATAGCTGTGAAAGTCACAGAATGGTTGAGCATCTGGAGGTCATCTGGTCCAACCTGACTGCTCAAGCAGGGACACCTATGGTCAGCTGCCCAGAACCACATCCAGGTGGCTTTTGGATCCAAGGATGGAGATTCTACAACTTGCCTGGGCAACCTGTGCCACACACTGTTATAAGCCAGGCCCAGGAGTGAGGGTGCCTGGGAGAGAGGGAGCTGGAGTAAGAGAGACAGGGTCTGGAATCCAGGGAGCATAGCCTCTGGGGCTGACACAAGGCTGAGTGAGGGAAAATGAAGGGGAACCCCACTGCTGGAGCAAGGGAGTGCAGGGCCCACTGCACCAGTTTGCCTGGGAAAAGGGCATCTGCAGGGAGTCACTTAAAACCTGTAAATGAAATCCAAGACGACTGACGTGCATGCACAAAAGATCTCTGAGGGTAAATGTGATATATGACCATAGACTTCACTGCGAGGGGAGGCACAAATGGTGAAGGGACTCACCCAAGTCCATGGCAAAGCCAGGCAGGAGGTTGAGAAGATGATGGACTTTGTGAGCATCTCCTGTGCTCTGCTTGTTGCAGGGACCTGTGTGCTCTGCAGGAGGATGCACAGCTCTGCCCAGCACTGGGTATTCCTCATTATGGGACCTGCAAGGGCTTGAGATCACCCCTGGCACAAGCCCCCTTGGTCATTGCCTTGACGGAAGGACCCAGAGAGAGTGAGGGTGCAGATCCCTGCCTGACAGGGATCACCCCTTCTCTGACCAGTTTGACCTCAGCTCCAGCAGAACCATACTAAGGCCACTACGGACCACCTGAGATGTTTTACTCCAGACCTGAGCTGCTGCCCTTCTGGAAACCCCCTGCATGCCCACATGCTTTCTGCAGAACTGAACTTCATTTCCCAACACAGGCAGAGGGTGGATTTAAATAGGAAAACATGACCAGATGTCCTTGATTTTCTGTCTCCTTTTGCGGCTGGACACCCTCCATCTGCCTGAAGCTAAACCCAGACAACAACATCCATCCTGAGCCACTGCGTTGCAACAGCAGAGCTTTGATCAGGGCTCTTTGCTGGGATGAAGAGCATAAGGGGGGGGGCAGGTAAGGCCAAAAGCTTTGTTCCCGAAACACCAGTAGAAAGGTGGGATGGCTTTGTGTTCATCTTGGAGAGGCTGAAAACCTTCCTCATCAAAGGCCTCACGCTGTTGTACATCGTTGTGTCCATGACATCTCTGGTTTTATTGACACCAGAAGCACTCAGCTGCCTGCAATATCACTCACTAACGCCACTTCTCCCTTTATTTTCTCTTCAGGTCACCTCATGTATCTGCCCAATTCTTGAGATCAAAAGTGGTCATAAACCGACGGGGCTGGCAAAGACCCTTAAGATCTCCCATGGCAACCCTGTCCTGCAGCACAGCAGTCTTTATGGGTTTATGCCATGATGGTAATTAGAATATTCATAAAGCCTCAACTCCCAGAGTTCTGGGATTAGGCAAGAAACTTGAATTTGTAGCCCCTGGACGACCATAGAGAAAAGCTTTGGAGGGATGGAAATAACAGCTAGTGAGTAAATTCATAAATCAATCCCGCAGCATTTGCATCCAGATGCTCAGCTTTCAATCCTGTGCTGCTGACAGCTCTGATACCAGTTACTCCGCCATCTGAACTCGGTAAACATGTGCCTGATGAGAGCCCATAAACCAGCCTGCTCTCCAGCAGCACCGTGCTCGGCTGAGCTGCAGGAGCCTGCCCTTTCCCTGGGAAGCAGCCTGCTTCATCGGCAGAGCCGCTCCGGGCAAGGGGAAACAGCCTGGGCACAGGCTGCTGAGCGAGGCTGAAGGCTATCGATCCTTTTCTGACAGCTCCTCCTCCGCCAGCTGCTGTCCCAGGCGGGCAGCGATGCCCTTTCCATGAGTCCGTGTTTAGTGTGTGTACAAGGAGCGTGTCCCTCGCAAACAACCTGACCTTTATGCCGGGGTTTGGGTCATTCATTAGGCACGCTGCTTCCATGTGCATGCATCTCTTCCACCCATCAGCTCCGGCATCGCTTCCAGTGGTGCTGCGGAAGACAGGACCACCCCTCTCCTGCTGCCTCTCGGGGAGGAGCTGAGAAGCATCCGTGAGGGCTCAGAGATGCTCGCAGCACGGAGCAGATCACATATGGGGAGATAATCTCTGGAAAGAATCGCTATGGTAATAAGGCTGCAGAATGTGTGTTTTGAACAAGCAGCCCCAGGAATTCATTAATTTCCAGAAGAGCAGTGAGATTCTGGCAAGGAATAAAGTAGCAAGAGCTGCTGAAGGACAGAGACTTGCTCTTTGAACAGTCTGGTTCAGGCTTATAGAAGCTGGACAGACCTAAAGCTAGCTCAACCCTGGCAGCACAGACTCCAGGGGGACCCACGAAAGGGACAACCACCAGAACAAGGTGCAGAAATTACCTCTCAGTAGAAGCTCTGTGCTGACTTGACACACGCAGTCGAAGTGGGGAGCTTTGGTTTGGAGCCATATAAGGTGCTCTGTGACAAGAGGTGAACTGCAGTCAGTTTGCTTTGTACTGGGAGATCTGTGGTTTGCATATCCATGGCAGGAAGCCCTCTTTGTACCTGATCTTGCTGATAGGTGTATTTGCATAAATCAAAGGAGGGTGTCATTCAGGAACATTTCCTTTAGTCACTGGGCTTCCCTGGGGCAACACATTGAAATCCCATGGCTGGTCACCCCCACTGGACTACTGACTGAATAACCCTTCATGGCAGCATTACCTTGGCCAGTTTTCCTCCAGGCCTACAGCAAGCAGAGGTATCCAAGTCACATACATGCTTTTTCCCATTGCTGAGTTAACCCCAGGAGGAAAACCTCTGTAGGAGTCACCAGGGGAAGAGGAACAGACCTTTCGCAGGCAAACCTGGCACTGCTGGATACAGTGATGCCCCTGCAAAGTAATGCAAACTAAACCAGCAAGCACAGCATCGCATTCCCAGGGAGGTGTTTCAAAATCCATTTTTCCCATGTATTTTTTGAAAAAAAAAAAAAGCATTTTTTAAACAATTCTCAGAAAAGTGGCAGCTCTCCCCCCCCCCCCTCCCCCCCGCTCTAGGACCCCCCAGGCACTCCTCCTGCACACGCATTCAAACCCACAGCCTGCCCTTTCCCCATCTGCCGCTGCACATGCAAGTCTGAGGTTTGCTCTTTTCCCAGCTCTCACAGCAAAGGCTTCTGCGGAGCCGTGTTTTGCAACAGAGTTTGCCTGGGCTCAGCTGCTGGATGTTCTTTCCTGAGTTATGTGAATAAACCAGCAGGAAGCAGCTAGCTGCGGCAGGAGCCTGTGCTAGCACCTAATCCCCTCGCGTGCAGGGATGCTGCCGTGGTATCAGATGTTCAGAGGGGAAGGAAAGGGGGCACACTGAATATTACCTATGGCAGCAGTTCTTCACTACCCCCAGCTGCACAAAGCTGGCTCAAACCAACACAAGATGGATCCTACGTGATCACCTGCTCCTCCGGTGGTTTTCTTTGCAGGCAGCCTGAAAGCCCTGCTTGCTTTCCCTCCTTAGCTGCTGCCCATGTTGCCTGCCCTGTTCGGCAGGATTTTAACTGCCAGGTTTGATTGCACAGCCCTAAACCAACAGCCAGGAGAAATGTTTCTGTGCTACAGATCATAGCATGGCAGCCGGGGTGAGGTGGCTGCTCAGGGGCTGCGCTCTTGTGAGCCTCTGGTTTGGTTATTCATTATTTACCCTCTTTTACTTCTTCTGCCTGGTGGCCCCTGCAACATGAAAGGTTCATTTGAGCTCTGCAGGAGTGATGCACAACGAGAAACCTCTCTGGCTGCCTGCATGTTGCTGGCCTTGAGTCCCTCAGGCACTTCATGCCTAAGGGAGAGAGCAATGTGCATTTTCTCTCTGTAGCTAACACAAGTGCATGCACGCATGTGCTCCTCTGTGCCAAGCGCAGGAGTGTGATTTTGTGCAGTCCTATTTACTTTATCCAGCTCCCCATCTGGGAATCCTTTGTCCTCACTGCATCCTGCAACATGGCTAAGAACTAAACACCTCTGAGGCCATCCCTCAGTGCTATGGCAGTCAGCTCCATAAAGTGAGAACAGCCATGGCCTGGCCTATCTAACCTGTTTGTGATAATCAAGATAATCTGTTTTGCACCACTACATGCATCAAAACAGTTCAGACACCCTGTAGCAGGCTTTCGAAAGAGTCCTAAATACCCAAGCCTTCTAAAACTTTAAATTCTGAAGATAAGGAAAAAGTGGCAGAAAGTGTGGAAAAATGATTTGCTGTTAGTCAGAGGCATCACAAAAGAGAGGACTTTTAGAAAAATTAAATAAAAATCCCTCAGCCTAAACATTTTTTCATTTTTTTACTAATTTCAGGATTTTATAGTTCAACTCACTTTGCTTCAGTGATTCACTTCATTCTCAATGGTTCAGTGAGCTGGGACAATAACAGACTGCACAATAAATGTTCCTCAGTGTTGTACCAGTTTCTTGTGTGGGGATGATTTTGATGAAATGTACTGCTTATGAAAGGAATCAATAGGCAGTAATAGCCTTAGCTGGGCCAGGTACGTGGAAGAATGAAGCTGTACAGGCTTTCCCAAATAGGTCTGCCAATACATCTCTATTACTTGCAGCAACTTGACTCTTCCAGTCCAGAACATGCTGGAAAAAGTGTTAGGGAACAATTTCTGATTGCTAAGCTGCCAAATACAATCTAAACCTTAGAAATCTGAATAAACCTGACCCTTAGGATCTTTTAACAGTCTGCTCAACTAGGTGATAGAGCTGCACTTTTCATATTTTATGAAACTATTTATTAAAGCTACACTAGTCTGCAAGGCTTACTTTCTGGTTTTGGGTTGGTTTTTTTCTGATTATTCTGAATATTTCTAATTAGTATGTATAAGGATATGTTTGTGTTTGTGTGTATGCATATTTGTATAAGTATGTATGCACAGCTTTTATATGTATACATAGCTTTTTCTGGGGGAAAATGTTGCCAGAAACAGTGCAAAATGAGGCTGACACTTGGTACATACCATTGTAATCATACCAGACCATTAAATTCACATGTTTTTGAACTTGAAAAATATTTTAGAACAAATGTTACATCACAAACACTAGTAGAAATGTTATATCACAATCAATAGTGACTCTCTAGTGAAATATGGACAGAAGAACATCTCTTTCTATTCTGACTGGTGAGAACATGATAATTTTTTTCAGCACTTAGTTTTGCAGCAGCTGAACTCTTAAAGTGAGGAGAGAGAGCTTGGAAATAGAAATGAATGAAAATCCTTGAAAAGAAGAAATGTGCTACATTTTATTTTGTTATTTTTCTCTTTTGTTCTTGGTTACATTGTGAGAGGGAGGCGCTTTGACTTCAAGAGATTTCAATCAGACATCTTTGTGGTAAGTCCAATGGCTTAACCTACATCCTTGCATTGTGTGAGAGGAAAGAAAAACAATTATTAATAGGCTGGTTTGATGCTCAAAGAAAACCAAGCAGAATGAGGTCTATATAGATATGATAAGGCTTGCCCTTCTCATTCTAGCCACTTGTATTTTGGAGTAATTTTTAATACACTGTCAATCAGAAAGGTATCTGTCTGCTAACCTTTGTTAAGAACCACAAATGAACTACATACATTGTGCCAATTCCTATATATGCCTGTTTGGAATAAATAATTCCAAAATTGTTTGCTCATATATCACAAACAATTATGCAATGAACCTTATTTGTATTCAGAACAAAGCTGAAAACCAACTTTATCAAATTATGTAACCTAAAAGTTTACTAACTGAAGGAAATAAATGGGAAAAAAGTGTATCTGTAAATTAAAATCACAGCCAGAATGATCTATGTTATGCTATCATTTCCCTCTACTTCAAAATATAGCATCAGCTTTAATATGCTATACGTTTTGCTATAATAAAGTTTCTGGGGTGTGGCTGGAGTTTTGGAGGGGTTTTTAGCTTTGAATTTTTTTTAAAGCTAAGAAAGATGTAAAAAATTTTTTAGGCAAATCACAGGTCTTTCATTTCATGTGGAGAGGTAATGCAAAATGAAGCACTTATCTGACAGAAAGCTTATATGCAGAGTCATAGAATGCTTAGGGTTGGAAAGGACCTTAAAGATCATCTAATTTCAAACACCCACCATGGGCAGAGACACCTCCTACTAGACCAGGCTGCCCAAAACCCTAGCCAACCTGGCCTTCAACATTGCCAGGGATGGGGCATCCACAGCTTCGCTGGGCAGCCTGTGCCAATGTCTCACTACCCTCATAGTAAAGAATTTTTTCCTGATATCTCATCTAGATTTACCCTCTTTCAGTTTAAATCGTTCCCTCTCATCCTGTCACTACATGCCCTGATAAAAAGTCCTTCCCATCTTTCCTATTCTGTTCCTATTCTATTAGTCTATGATTCTGTAAAGCCAAAGGCAGAATAACACTAAATGGTATAATCTGGAGAAGGGAAAATAAGATAAAGCATGGTTTGTTAATGTATTGCCAACAGCCAACATCAGGGTAGATTTGAGATGTAAGATCCATTAAATAGTCACCCATAATACAGAACAACTGCATTTTCTTGACTGCAATGTTGAAAATTTGGAGTTAAGACTATATGTTGTTGGTATGCATATTAGACAAACGTGACAGTCCAAAATTCTGGAGGAAAAATCTCCCTGAAATAAAGAGACCTGCAATTTCAAAACAACTCTATGTGGGGGCACCTGACTGGGAGCAGCCGAGAATCAGTAATAGTCTAAATAGATCAGTTACAGAGACAATGCATTCATCTCTAAAATTCAGCTCTCATCAAAGTTAGGAGTTAAGTCTTCACTTGTGATCCAACTTTATGACCTGCAGG
>JAVHNF010062704.1:0-14907 GCA_034783455.1 Micropsitta finschii
GACTGAAAAGTCCTTGATCAGTGTAAGTGCTACGGAGCAACAACTAAAACACTGATGTGCTATCAGCATTGTTCTCAGACTAAAGCTAAAACACAGCACTGCACCAGCTACCAGGAAGAAAATTAACAATTACAGCTGAAACCAGGATACTGATGTTGCTACCAGGGCAGCACAGTGCAGATCAGATGATGGTGCCCAAGAGTGGATAGTGCTTCCTGCACTGGGGAGAGCTGCCCAGCACCAGTTGTGTGCTAGAAAGCACAAGCAAAAGGGTGTTTCTGAAATGGTCACTGCGCAGGAAGCTGTGACCCCATCTCAACTTTACAGTAAAGATTGCAGGAGAGACCGGGGACCAGAAAATGCTGGGGGGAAAGAGCAAGTCTGTACTGTCAGCCTGCGCTGTGCGCCAGGTGCTGAGCACCAGATGGAGCTAGGAGATGGAATCCTGGCCAGGGAAGTGCACAGAAGCACTCGACCCAGGTTCATCATGTTAAGCTACCTTTAACACCAGGCACATTGGCCCTTGTACATGATGGCAGTCAGCTCAAGACTCGGCAGTTCCACAGCTTTAAAGATGGAAACCACCTGTCCAAGTAACCACAGCAAAGAATATGCACCCTGCCCTTCACTGATGCAGACGGGCAGTAAAAGCCACAAGCAACCGTGTGCTCAGTCTTGTGAAGGACCTCCTGGAGGAAGAACCAATGCTGCAGCACTGGTTTTGCCTGGGACAGGGGTTCTGCCCCACAGAAAATGGATACGCTCATTCCAGCTTGCAGAGGTGAGAAGGAGCACACCCGTTTTTATACCGGGCAGAGTTTTTGGTTGCAAGTTTCTTTTCGAGTGAGAAAAGGAACTAACTTCTCACTTACCCACACATCACCTACAAAGCCTACCGTGTGGCACGGCAGAGCTACCCCAGGTGGAAGGGCAGGGGAGTGGGATGCCCTGAACCTTAACATCAGCAGAAAGCACCACGGCTCCCTCCCCACCTTGGAACACAGGACCTGCAGACACGAGCAGCCCAGGGCTCTATGCACAGGCTCACAGGCATTAGATCCTCCTTATTTGCAGAGGGTCAGCTGGATATTGTGACCTGTGTAAATAACAAGGCTTTGGAAAGAAGCTCAAGAGGCACCTTATGTTCTTCATTTCAGAGCCATAGTTCTGGATGGAGGAAAAGAAATAAACTTAGAAATCAAAACTTGCTTCACTCTTGAGAGTCTCAAAGTCCCCTGAAAGGGAAAGACACAAGTGACTGACGCAGCAAGTCCCACCAAGTTATTTAACTGGTACTGTGGGAGTTGATAGAATTGTTTATTCCCAACTCATAAACTCACATGCTGCCTCTTTCCTCTTGCCAATTAACAGTATTACTTAGCACTAATAGACTGCTTTCATTTTCAAGGGGCTTAAGAACACAAATTAATCACCTCAACATGCCTGAAGGGAACAGATGGCAATGGAGTATTAACATTGCAATTTCACAGTTGGAGCAGCTCCCCAGGGAGGGGGCTGGGGGGCACCTGGCCCTGCTCCCCGTTTGCGGTCAGGGTTCCTGGGTCTCACCTCTGCACCAAGATTCTGCTTTATGCCAATCTCACCACACATTAATTTTCCTAAGCAAAGCTGTACATTTTTCTTATTCCATCTTTAACAGAGTGTAACATCTTTCCAGAAGGCTTCTTATCTCAGCACGTCTCCAGACAGGTCATTACTGCTTTGGATTTAAAAGACTAAATGTCTATCCAATAATGCCATTAGTCCAGCTTGCCACTGTTTCTTACTGGCCATAAGCAGAGAAGTGATCAGAAACACTGTCCATACAGTGGAGATGTTTTTTTTACCTTGGAGCATCTTTGGTTACAGTTGGGGACAGAACAGAGTGTGTTTTCCACCCCAGTCACCCCTGTCCCAGAGGGCTATGGGCATGGAGCAGTGTCGCTCCACGGGGCCTTTTGGCTCAGCTGCACAACGCACTATTTCTTAAGCTGCATGTGGAAAGATGAGCTTACTCTAGAGCAGGGGGGTCTACAGCAAAACTTGCATATGAAGGGTGAAATCTGTGGCCATCCTTAGCAGAACCAGCTCAGGATCCAGGCCATAGCAACTAAAACATGCAGAAAGCCAAAGACAGGCGATCTGCAAACACTGCAGACTGAACCAGGGGTGAGAGAGAGCCTACAGCACCCTTGTCATGGGGTTGCCAGCTTTGGAGAGTCCCTCAGCTGCACACTGCATCCCTGCTGCTGTCTCCTCATCACCCTGGGGCTGCAGAAACCACTGGGAAGTTTGTTATGGAGGCACCCATGTTTCTGAACCTGGAATGAATTTGGTTAGGTGGCCTCCCACCTGCTTAATGCAGCCATTAGGCACCCTGCCACAAACACAACTCCAGAAAGCCATTTCTCAGAGCATACTGACATTTTCAGGAGAAGACCAAACAAATAAACACAATGATTATAAAAGTAACTGATAGGACACTGGCCAAGCAAATCTTCAGTGTTTTTTTTTCTTGAAGAATTGACCTATCTATGGAAGGCTTTTATTTACAACATTGAGATAATATCCTCTGTCTCGGTATTTAACCCTGCACTCAGAGAGTATCTCAAGGTAGAACTGTGCAATCACAATAAAACCAATGTCAAATGTCTGACAGGTTTTGGCATCTCTTCCTCCTCCCCCACCTTTTTTACGTACCCACTGTATAAGTGAAACAAGTTATTTTATCCATGTAGCTAATATTCACGAGTATTTTTTCCAGCTCTCCATTAATACACCTTGTATTTTAATCCTTTCCAAAAGCATAGAAAATCCTCAAACACAAACACTATTTGCATTACCAGCAGCAACTCCAATGAGTATTCTAAAGACTCACAATGCCTGTAATGAGTGAACTTCTATTCTCTCGATTAGTAAACCATTGGTGTCCTTTGTCCTTGCTTGTAATTTGCTTTCCTCACCCAGGAATGATCATCAGTGTTTAGTGCAAATCCATACCAATGCATAAACCATAAGCAATTTGCATCAGAGTGGTATGAAATCTCGGACTTGTTCCAGCTTTTCTAGTACACAACAGCCAAAGCACCCAACAGACTTTGCCATATTGTTCCAGTCCCTTCTGCAAACTCTCTTTCTGACCAGTTTGATACCAGTCCTATTTTATCATCTTCCTAAACCTGGAGGCTTTATTTTGAAGGGGTGCTTGGTATGGCAGGGATGGGAAGGAGAATCAAGATTATTCCACATGTCAAATAGCTTAAAAGCATGGACTATGATGGTCATGGGAGCAAGGTACGCTTGCTATTTTAAAGCTTTAGTTTGACCGTTCAAACCTTTCATTCTCCTGCACAGCTGAGAACAAGCTAACAGACAACACAAGGTTTTGGACCATTATACTGCTTAGCATTCGTAAAGTGTAATACTTTAAAAAAGGAACAAATGAATGTTTGGTACTACTTATGACTCTCTGGACCATAAAATAATCCCCTACAGAAACTGTTTACATAAACGCTAAATAACATCAGTTACTTCTTCTCTTCCAGTACAGCTTTAATAAAAGGAACATCTAGGCTCAGTATCAAAGCTTGGATGCTTAAAGCTATCAAGGTGTCCCAAATAAGGCAGCATATTCCAGTGGTTTCAGGCTTGGTTTGCATAAAACTCATACTGAATTCACACTTTGCTGAGGCCAAAGCCTCAGGGCCTGAATAAAGCTTCCTGAACTCACAGTGAGTTTCACAGGAGCCATCCTTGTTTAATTCCACTTTGTCCAGGAACAAACATTTGATCTTGAACATTATTGAATCATGCACCACAGCACATTCCAAGATAGCAGGTCCTACATTCAGGGATTTTCTAGGTGAAATTTTAAAGCTGTTCTGGTCACCAGGGCCTTTTGTTCATATACAAAGTTCAGCTGAACATTATGTAGGCAGCCTGCGAACTTACTGGAATGAAAAACAACTCAACAAAAGCACACACATTTAAAGAAGGAAAGGGTAATTCCACAGCAGTAAGTTCTCTGACACTGCAGGTTTTCCTTTTGAGACAGAAATGAGTAATGTTCCCCTTTCTGCATCAAAAAACGTTCCTAGTTTACTGAAGATCTCAGACATTGACCAAACGCCACATGACATGGGAAATAATAGTCTCAACTTCCTTGGCAAACTGCTCGCTTCAAACAGGCCCTGCACTACAGCTGCATTACAGTATCATAAAAGGCTTCTCACTGGGAAATCATGTGCAAAGTTGGTTTGGGGAAAAAAGAAAGCTTTAAGCTGCCCATATGACCACGGTACTGGGGACAAATAACCTTAGAGCTGTACCCTGGTGAAAACATAGGGCCTCAGTTTCAGCAGATGCTTGCCATCAGGCCAGACAGGGGAAACAAGATGAGCAAAGGTTACATGCAAACAGTTACCTGTGGTTTATGCAACAAGAAAGCAACCACTGTTCCAGACAGACACACAGAAAAAGAACTTACTGGAAATTACTTTTAATATAGGCAAACCAAGACTGCTTATGATTTGTAGGGTATGATAGTGTGACAGACTAATCTGAACAGCGTTTGCTTCATGTCTCTAAAACAAGTAATTCACAAGTAAAACAAGAAGTAATTCACATTACATGAGTCATCTTTGGTAGTACCGTATATTTGTGTCAATCACTTGGTAAACATCAGTTCTTAGTGTCATTCATCATAACTACAAACTAATTTGAGAGTTGCAGGAGGATCCTCCAACTGTACATCAGCTTGCAAAGGGAAGGCTTCAGACTAGCAATACAGAAATCACTTCACAGAGTTATGTAGCAAAAGTTACAACTGTTCGTCATAAAGCATTACACTAGTTTGTCATTTTGTCTACAGTTAAAATGGTCTTATCCTCAGCACTATTATAAATTAACAACAAAGTAGATCCTGAAACAAATTGAGGGAGTAGGATTGAAAGCAAAGAACTCTGATGAAAGCATAATTTTCTAACTTTGGTTTCTAACTCTATATTATTAAAATACAGAAAAAGTCATCATTATTTTAAAAAAGATGCATCATTTAGAAAAGAAGTCTCATTCCTTACAAAATGATTTAAAATTAACAGAAGAATAAAACATTGCTACAACATAGTTAAGAGCATTCTGACGGCATGATGTAGGTACACCGGTATGTCCTCTGTTCCGTGGCACAACCATGGGTTTTAACTTGCTTTGATGTGTATTTGACGGTCACTGAACTTTTCTCACTCATCTTGATGTGGGCTGTCTTCATGTACTGTGGTACCACTTGACTCAGCATTTATTTACAGTTTAAAAGCAGCACAGTTGTCCCACATCCTACAGCTGTGCTCACTCCACTGTGGTACTGGAACGAGCACAACAGCTCGGGTATCTCAGGGAATGTATCATTGTTCTGAATTGCCTTTTTTTCCCTGTTTTATCAGAAGGTGGCTCCTCATTGTTTTTCCCAGCCAGCTGTGCAGGCTCTGTTTGGAATTGTTCTATTTGAATCTCGAGATGTTTTTGAATGGCTAACCCAAGGACTTCAGGATCCACAGATGCCCCATATACTTCCCACGTCATTCCTTCATCATCCCATCTCACTTCACGTACTGGAGATTTGGGGGCCTCCATGTCTTGCTCTAGGTTCACCTCTGGGAACACATGTGAGTGGCCATCTGCTGCAGCTGCTGGGCTTGTTGCCACAGATTTGCATTCCATGATTGGAAGAGTTTGTACCTCGGCATCTTTACATTCAAGAGCTGTTTTCAGTCCTTTGGTTAAATCATTCATAGAGGTCATAGTCCACATATCCTTAGTTGTCATTACCATGTTTGCACCCTGCTGGCTACTAAGGGCAACACAGGCAGCATCTGTTTCTGGAGGAGCCTTCTCCTGCTGAGTACAGTGTTGAGCATGTTGCAGTTGTACTCCAGGAATGCTACAGCACTTCAGGACTCTTTTGGCATCCAGGCCTGATTCACTTACTGAAGACACCAGCTTAGGATATGTCAGAATGTCTGAAGTAGAAAAGGAATGAAAATAGCCAGGTGCTCCCTGCTCTTTTCCTGACTCACTAACTGAGCATACTAACTGCGGAACAAGTTGTATAGATGGTATAGGCAAAGAATGGCAATAGGCAGGGATGGTGGCATCTACCTTCATACAAGGATCCTTCCTTATATTACAGGGCCCTGCAGAATTGTTATGAATTGTCATCACCATGGGGGAGTATGCAGAGTTGGGAATATTACTGTAAATCAAACCACCATGAATAATCCCAGTGGCTTGATTGAACATTGTCCTGTTTGAGAAACCATTTCCAGGCACGTGGGGTCTTAGAAGAGCAGTGTGAAATGTTCCAGGATCTGTGTAAACAGTAGTGTTATGTGGCATACCACTGCTGTCAAAGCTATTTGTGGGTACTTGCTGGTCTCTGGGTAGAACTGGATTCACAAGGTTTTGATAGTGAGGTGCATTTTCATTTGTTTCTGATCCATATCTCTGTGCTTGGAAAGACATCCTAGCCACTGGTGGACCATGCCTGCAGCCAGAAGAGCTTAGGCTGGAGTAAGTAGCACTGGTTTCTGTGTGAGTGACACAAGTCTGGTGTTTGCAATGGCAGGTCAGGTCTGAGTGGCTTTTCTGAAGGACAGTTCCCGGTTCTTCCATTTTACACATGCTTTGCTGATGGACAATGCAGGCTGAGGAAATATTCTCAACAGTGCTGCTCTTTATGTACATTTTAGTGTCTCCCACATCCCAGGATGCTGGGGACTGTTCAGTGATAAGAAAATGATTTGTAATCTTAGTTCTGCTCTGTGAATTCTCATTGGCTAACTGGTCGCCTCTGGTTTGGACCGCTGATCCAAGTCCTATCATCCGAGGCTGTGAGGACCATCCAGGACTCTGCACACTCCCTCCATCACTCTTGTTTCCCAGAGTATGGCAGATGGTGCTACTATGGCTTTTCTTCAGCTTCTGCTTGTTGCTTTGTCTTTCCTCTAAACTTGATTGCCCAGTACAGGCCAGACTCGAGGAGCTCTTTGACAGGGGGTGACTGTTGACATTCAAGAGATCATGACAAGTAGAACTCAGTGAGTCCTGGCAGGAATGAGTGTGGAGTTGGTGGCTGTCGGCTGACATGGCAAAGGAGAGAGATCTGCAAGAAATAGTGGAGAAGAGAGAACTTCAGTAAAACATAAATGCACTGGAAACTGTAATCTCTATTGACCTCCTGCCTGTGCTTCTTGCTTTTCACAGTTCACAAGTACTTCTAAAAAACCAGTATCTGTGTACTATGGCCTCTATGTACTCAGACCAGCCAGTTTCCATTTCCAGTTTATGTGTCCTACATTCTCTGTGTACTCAGACCAGCCAGTTTCTATTTCCAGTTTATGTGTACTACGTTCTCTGTGTACTCAGACCAGCCAGTTTCCATTTCCAGTTTCCACGATGGGTTTTCCCTGAATTAGATTCAGAATTATTGAAATTCTGGAGGTTTTTAATTTCATAAAACACAAAGTTGTTAACCTTCATGTTAGCACTTCCACACCTAAGAGAAGCTGTAATTGAAGATTTTTACTCTAACCAGATTTAGTGATCCACTTTTGTTGATCAAATCAGATCTTCCATTGTTTAGCTACACACATTTCCTGGGTGTCACAGAGGTCGTCCAACATTTGTATAACTAAGTTATTTTAATATGCTCATATCTCTGTATCTATCAACACATACACATATAACTCGTTCCTAAAAGAACCCATTCTGTTGAACTGAAAAATGTAGAGCATTTATTCATCACTTCCAGGTCAAGTACTACTGGATATTTTGTTGTGCAGTACAGTGGAAGCCACAATTCCTCGTTTGAGAGAGCTTTCCGTCAGGTGCATTCTGCCTCCCTAGCAGGACTCCTACCGAAACCTTCACAATTTCTTGTGAACTGGATCACTAAGCTAAAAATGAATGTGTGGAACCGGAAAGGTGCGTACATGTGGTGGACAAAAGCACTCTGTAACCATAACAGGAGCGTTCACCCGTAACACCAAGAGACCACTGACTGCAAGGGCTTGCATTCAAACCTATGAGTGAGAAGCTTTTAATATGTGATACTTTTAATATGATGCTTACAGGCTCAAAGAGTCATCTACCCACATAACTGATAAAGAGCATGCCTTTTACTCCATCCACAAACCAAGCAGCTCTACTGCTGAGCCTTACAGCTGTCAGTGCTTACACTTGTAATTCCATTTTCACTGCTAACTTTTGCAAGCCAATAGTTCAGGTTGCAATTTTCCTATCACCTAAAATCCATTTGCATTGACTCTGTTCCGTAAGGAAACTAAATTGAGCAAGATGATGAAAAAATAACAATATTTGCAATCACTTCTTTGAGAAGCTTCTCGCTGTGGGCTGTGTACTAGGGACTTGGTATTGGCAGAAATATCCTCTAGCATTAGAGTTTGCAGAAAAAGGCAGTTTCCCCTCTTTTGTATGTGCTGGTTCAATTAGAAGTTAAACTCATTACAGACTCCTCACCAAGCCTGCTGTGTAAACCATGCAGCCTCTCTGGCCCATAGGACTCCACTCCACATCTAAGGACAACACAAAAGCATGTTTTCTTCCAGGAATGGAATTTCAGATTCCTGGGTGAGAGGCACTTCTGAGTGCAGCTGCAGTCAAAAGCAACCACTTTTTGCCATGTATTTCTGCATGTTTTTCAGAAGCCCTTATAAAATCTTACTCAACATTTTGAAGAGAAGCAAGAACTGGGAAAGTGAGTTTTAAAACGCTTCACTTGTCTCCTCTAGTGTTATCTATCCTGCAGCTACTTACACATATGGGTATAGTCTGCCACATAGGAGTCAGGAGGATTAAACACCAGAGCATAGCTGTCTGCAAGGTGAAGATCTTAAATTTAATCTCTTTAGAAGATAATACCTACAAAGGCTCTCAGAGATTGGGATGAAACAACATTTACTAATGGAAATCCTCAGTCACAAATACTGAGTCTCAGCTGAAAGGAAGCTTCAAAGAGATGGCATAAGGCTGCAAAAACTTTGAAGAGCTCTCTCACAAAGTTTACAAGATTCAAATATGTGTGTATACCCAGATACCAATGCCTCTATCTGCTTTATTATGTAGCATTGCTGCAGAAACCTCTGTAACTGGAAGAAGTGATGCAATTTGAGATAGATCTATTACCTGAATGTGAAGAAACATATTCAGATAAATGACACAGTCCAAATATGTTGCCATAACAGAAAACAACATTCATTGTAATGTTTGCAGTGAAACCTTCAGAGAGAATTCTGAAGAGATTTATTTTTGCCCCGCTCACATAGACTCCAATTGCAGCTGAAATCAAGACCAAACATGGGCCAATGCCACATGTATATTACACACGTACAAATACATATATAACATCATAACTAGCAACTATCAACAGCATTTGAACATCTTTACTTGGATAGACCAGTGTTCCATGCTAGGATAATTGTAACAATTACCCTGTGGCTTTAAAAACAATGGGAACAATTACCAGTTAAGTAAAACAGCATCTCACCTCACACTTTAGGACATAGTTAAAGATGGGGGGAAATAAAAAAACCCCAACAAAGCCCCATTCAAACAAGATGAATCAGCTTCCTTCAGAATAACGCACTTTCCTATTGTGTTGAAACCCAAAGTTACATTTTCCCAGACACCCTGAACACTTCACCATGTACAGACCACCTGTTGCTCTCCCCTTGCATTCCCTGTTCCTTTCACCCACTCTGGAAAGATCTATGAGCTCTTCCACCACCAGCCCATTATGCCCACGTGGCAGAAGCAGGGTTCTGAGCTGGACTCGCACACGTGGAGCTCTGCATGAAGAGGGACAGCTGCAGAACAAATCGATGTCTGGTAGACCGGACCTTTCCTCACCTCTGCTGCAGCCAAATGTCACCACGGCATTTCACAATAGCATAAGTGAGCACGCAGGTCTGCCACACACTGCATCAGCCTGTTGGTTGGTTGGTTGGTTGGTTTTAAACTGGTTCAGTTCCCACTCACTACACCAAATCATCGGCCCAGCCACACCAATCACTAATGTCAGAACAGGGAGGAAACAGAAGAAAACTCCCCTCTGCAGAACCCCAAATTCAGTAGTGCGCATAAACCCAGAGCAAACCTGCACACACAGTGCCTTTCTTCCTAAAACTTCGGAAACGGCATGTAATCCCATACTCACCTTCCCAGACTCTACATTTCACACATGCAGTGTTGGCACTGATTCCCCAAGGTACAAGAAAAAATCTTACACATACATAGACAACCCTACAGAAAAGACACAACACGGCATGAACACATGCTAGAGGTGCTGTACTTCTACATGAGCTCATGCAGACTGCATCCAGCTGATGACTTCTGAGAAGGGTCAGAAAGCAGAAGTGTCTGGATGGTTATACCATATATACATATATACCACAGAGGGGCTGGGGACTGGTACCGAGAATGGTGTGACAAGCTTCTTAAGAAACAACCAAAAAAATCTTAACCCAGCCACAAGACACAGAACCTATCTGATTTCACAGCTGTGCAATGCCACTGTAGTTTGTGAATCAGCTAATCAGGAACGGATTACCCATGTGAAACATGGATATAATGAACACAGCTGACTCAGTTGGTACTTAGGGACCTGAAAAAACTTTTTTTTCTCATGCTGGGGGGAGAAGACTGCTTTGCTTAAACTTTGCTCTTTAAAAAGTAAAGACCTAATTTATAGGAAAGTAATTTGTGTATTTTATTCAATTTTTTTAAAAAGAAATAAAACTAAAATTTAAAAAATAAAATTAAAAATATTCTTTTTTTTTTTTTTAAAAAAAAAAGTCATTCAAATGGGTATTTTATTAAAAAATACCCATTATAGATTTTGAGTTGATCTGAGAGATTTTCATTCGGAAATCCAAAGGAAATCTACACCTGAATACACGAACAAGAAAGCATGAATTCTGAGGCAGATACCCTGCTATGAATATACAGAAAACTGTTAGTCAAGCAGAGAAAGGATTAGGATAGAAATGGAATTAACATCCACTATTTTTGGCTTAGCTTCAGATAGCTTATGAGGGGATCTAGGCTGCTTTCACTAATTCCACTTAACTACTTTAAAGCAACAAATGTGTATTTTGCTATGACTTATGATTAAAGTTGCGACCTATTTAGCGCAGTAGTAAATTTAGTCTCAGAATATTAAATATCGTGTGTTGTCAACTGAAAGACATTCACTGGTAAATTAATGATGATTCCAAAATTCTTCAGTATTTTTGTTTTCTATGCATATATTTTTGATTACAATTTTGGCAACAAACACAAATGGATATCAAATGGAATAATTCCTTGCAATCATATCAATATACAGAGCAAGTTTTCATATAACGTAACAATACCGCATGATATTTCGGTGTGATCGTACTTAGTTCCTCCTTCATGTATTTGCTAGTGATTGCTTTCTTCCCTGCATAGCCAGGCTTTAAAAGAGTGGCATGATAAACATGATATTCACAAAAGAACTCCTAGTTTTCATAATGAGGATAGTAATATGGGATATTAACATCAGACAATGTGTTAATAACAGAATATGTACAGCCACGCTTGCATTTTCCTCCAAGTAAAGAAAATACAAAATGCCATAAAAGTAACACAGCTGCTGCATCCTCTGTCCCAGGAAAGGACTTTTTAAGTACTAACTCCATCAAAAATCTGCACCATAACACAGCAAGTCACACTAAAAAGAGCGTGTGCTCTTTTGTAAGCACTCTGTGCCTACAGTAACTAAACACATTATGATGCATTGTGGATTACCTAACACACTTAACAGTACAAATTAGTTGCAGAATTTGGGAAGAGATAAAAAGAAACTGCATTTAAAATTTAATACTATTTACTGGAAAAATACATGCAATGCCAAAGACTTACTCCTCTAAGTAAGTTTTACACAGTTTATTTTTGCTTCATATAACCATGATGGTCAGCCCATAAATCAACAAGACCTGTAACAGTGACTGCAGGCTGTTTCACCCTTCTTCACTTTGCTGATCATACAATAAAAAATATTTTTTTCTTCATATATTTCATTTTATGCTTTCAATCCAGTACCTGGTGGCAAAATAAGCAAAAAAATCAGAGCCAGTTTCAGACGTGAGAGCATTACTATGCAGGTGTGAAATCTGGAAGTTAGGTGATTTGATCCATACCAAGTTTTCAGATGATGACTGCTAATTTCAGGTACTGACCAGGACCCTTCATGGTGAGCACTAGCACTTTTTGAGAAGACATGCAGCATTAAAGGGCTTGCAAAGTCTTTGCCCAGAATTCACTCCTTCATTTGCATCATTCTGGCCCCCCTGTGCCTCAGCACTTGGTAACCTGTGCAAGTAATCAATCAGCTTCATAAGACATACACACAATTTTGCCAATAGCACCAAATTCCACAACAAACTCATCCATGCTTTATTCAAGAATAATGTGATTTTAATTAAGTTACGTAATTAATATATTAGTAATATATAATTAAGTGATTTATTGCAAGCTTTACTTGAATAGAAGGCTACTATAGGTAGATTCTTAACTTTATTTAATAAATATCTTATTACAAATGCAATGGTTATAAATTTGAACAGGCAAGAGCAGTTTCTGATTAAAATGACAGAACTTTAATTACAACCCAAGGGGCAGCTATCACTTACCATAGACACTGCTGACACCTGCCTGGGACACAAGATAGCACACAGAGAAATAACCGAATTGCTGCCTAACCAGCCAAGTTACCTTGCGTACCAGAAGCAGTGCAGCATATTCATACTGTGTTCTCTTTGGGCCTGGCATTTTAAGCTATGTGTCTTCCTTACTAGCATCTACAACTGAATTTCTAAGATATATGTTTACTATGGTAAAGTGACATAAAAAGGAATATTAGCTAATATGGCATTAATTTCTTTTACAGCTCTACTCATTTTAAAGAGGCTCATATCACCATAAATAAATAAATAAAATAGAATATGGTCAAACTTTGTTCCTGCTTGCCTCACTGAGAATGACTGGTAACTTGCACAAAAAAGAAAGATCTGTGTGGCACTTACACAAAGATTGACATGGTAGTATTATGAGACCTTATGGTCTGTCCCTAACTACACTCTACCGAAAGAAATAGTCCATTAACAGTAATCACTAACATCTACTGTTAGGTGGGGGAGTCAAACCACTTGAAAGGCATTGGCAAAACAGGATTAACCATGGTAAAAAGCTTAGAGATTCAAGTGTCTGGGATGAGGAGGGGTTTGGTGGTTTTAATTGTTGTTTTCTTTTGGTGAGCTATAAGGAAAAGGAAGAAATAGAGGAGTTACAGTAGGGGAGGAGGTATCACTCATCAGGGAACATCAAGGAATTTCTCTAAATTCTGTAAATACAACTATATCAATGCAACTAGACTAGTATGGAATCAGGTTGAGACCCCAGTTACTTAACCTTTAATCCATCATCTTCCTTTACGCTTTCCATTTTGGAATACCGTTATAAATTGACTATGCCTTGGTTCAGTTCAATCTGCTAATGCCTTCTTGAAAATATTTTGGGTCATCTTGTACGTGCAAGTATCAGACAGATCTACAGGGCAGACTGACCTGGACATCTACAGACACCATCAGGCACACACAGCAGACGAGAGCATACTGTGAATGCGAATGAATGGAATTAATTTTCAGTTCCGTACCACTAGAAGCACTGGTGACAGTGGTGCATATCACTGGGATCATAATTCATTTGTAGGAAGAGAAGTACATTTGACAAGCTAGAAAACATGAGAGAAGTTATGACACTCACTGTGCAGCACAGCAAAAGCATAGATCGTGTGTGGTTTATGTCCGCATAAACTAATTTGTCACAGCTTCTCTTTCATTTCTGTTAATTATAACTTTGTCCATCAGGCTTTTCTAAAAGACTTTATCTTTTCCCTATCTGAAGCTGAGCATTCTGGACAGACATCTCTTTGCATTGATTTGCAACAAAATGAAAAACAGCAAGTCCCCTTTTTTATTGAGCATTAATGAACCTCAGCTATCTCCTTACTGAGGACCCAAGCAGAGACCTCTTCCCCCAGATGCTGCAGTTACCACGGGTAGCCTAGTTACCAGTCACCTAACAAGGGAATAATATAATAGTAGCCATCTCAGAAAGTGAATAGATTCAAACATTTGCTGATACATTCATCTCAGGGCTAAATAATTGGGCCATTGTGTCCACAATTATCCCAACAGTATTAAAAGAGTAATACAAAAAGGATGAGCATTCAGTTTTAAGAAACAGCAGGGGAAGCCCACAGCTGTGTTAGAGCCTGAGCCAGGAAAGAAGAGCTGGGAACTCTAAATTCTAAAATGAAAAAGGCTAAAACGAGAGTCCCAGAGGAGAAGAGTCTGAGAAGGATGAACCAAAGGAGATTATTTTAACGACAACTCTAATTGAATTCCCAGAAAGGAGAATTCACATGGGGCTATAAATAAATTGTTGAGAAACCAGAGAAGGGTGGACTCTATCACAAAGGAGGCATGTATTGGGATGTAGTCCTGACACCACCACATTATGCACTGTGCAACTGTGTCCTCTTCACCACCTTTCTGTATTTAATCATCTGTCCCAGAAATAACTTCAAAGATCTCTTAGGATTTTGATCTTTTTTTAGAAGAAGATTGTAAGCAAAACATTACTCCCACTCTGACTCCATGTGCACATAGACATACCTCAGCGTACAAACGGTCTGACAATACAATCAACAGAGCTAAAAGATGAGATATTGCACAGTCACATTTGATGCTCACTGCTAGTATTTGACAGCTCACTTTACAGCTCATCTCTTCAGTCAGAAGACTGGTCATT
>JAVHNF010062704.1:15007-27212 GCA_034783455.1 Micropsitta finschii
AATGTTATGTCTGCCTACTTACAGTAAGAAAAAATTACTTATGTAAAAACTGAGTCCAGAAATTCACAAGTTTAATCACATTAATTCACAACAATGACTAGTATAATCTCACTTTAAAGCAAGAGTACGTTGTGTAGTACGAAAAATCAGATTATTTTCCCCAACAGAAGAAATGCTTCTGTTGTAGCACTCAAACACAGCTATGCATCCCAGAAACATTATTTTCTTGGAACGTTTCTAATTTTTTTACTTCTTTTGTTACTTTATGAGATGCTACATTAATTTGTATGTGACATTGGTTTTGGATGTTTTGAGTGAGGTGTCCAGCAGCAGGTGATGCGTAACAGAGTTTTCAGTTTACTGTGTGAAAGACATTACAAAGCTACAACTCCATTTTTCTTTGTGGAGTTTAGAATTCTCAGTACAATTTAATTTTAGTATGCCTGGTTTTAAGGTTACTTAAAACCTGACAGCAAAACCTTGCTGTGGGCTTAAGCCAGTCTCCACAAAACCTAATGGACAAAGTGGAGGTAGGACTCATGAACTGAATGGTCTTATAGTGGTCAAATAGTTTAATTTCATTTTGTTCTGGTTCTGATGCCTGGGAGCTTTGACCATGAGAGAATTTGACAAGGGTTTTATCATGACCTGGACTGGAACAGGAGACTATAACCTTTGCTAATGGGAAGTATTAAAAAGAACTGCATGATTTTGGCAGAAGTAGACTGAGTTGTAGTATTCAGAAGAGATAATGTCTGGAATTAATTCCTTATCATAGAATAGACCTCTGTCTTACTCTGTAAAGGCACAGCTTGTTAGCAGCAGGATAGCTGAGCTATTTTTCAATGCCCTAGTGCTTACTTACTTACAGACACCTATACAAAAGCACATCAGGTACAACTTCAGTGTTTCGGCAGTTGAAGCAGACTGCTCAGTTTATAGTCAGTTGTGCAAACTGAATTCTTTTCTACTCATTTTGTCCAGCCCTCCTTGCCATGACAGTACTGCCAGCAGGCTATGGAGTGTCTGGTAGCATTCATGTAAATTCAAATTCGTCATCATTGACCGATGTTATTACAGAAGACTGTCCAAGTTTTCCTGTCTTAATATCCAGCAAAGAGATAATAACAGAGTGCCAGCAGTCTGTAAAGTGCTTAAACCTGGAGAGAATTTCTTGACTCAAATAAAAGCAAAATATCTTGCAGTAATCTTTCAAAAGGAAAACTGTTGGAAGACCTAAAATATTGGAAATATCCTTGAAAATCATAGCATTAAGCATGGAAAGAGTATTTGAAATAATTTTGATCAGATCTAGAACTGCCACATAGAAGATGTAATACTCAAATACTCGGCCACTGTACTGCAATAAACAGAGTATCCAAAGGCCTTTTGATAAATCTGGAGTCTAAAACATCCCTCTTCAAAATGAAACTTTGGGTAGCAATGAAAGTATTGGATATTCCTGATGTACCAACCAAATGCTAGATGATGCAAAGCAGAAAGAAGAGAGAAAAAGGAAAGATACAAGATCTGGAGCAATAGGCTAGTCTGTGCTTAACAGATAATAATGTCAGAAAGACTTTTAAAAGAAATTAAAAAAAAAAAAAAGAATTTATTTTTATTCTGTTCCTTTTTTAGAAAGCGCCTAATTCTTTCAATTAATTGATTTGAATGACAGTTGTAGAAGAGTAATGAGCTACAGATGTGCAAATTTATAAGCTGCAGTCAGTAAAACATGGCTTATTTATCAGTCCTTTACAAGGGAAAAACAAAGCTAAAAACTTTGTTCTTTTTATTTGTGTTTAGTTCTTTCTAACTTTGCAAAAATCTTTAGCTCCATCTTCAGAGCAGTAATGTGTATGCACCTTCAAATCAGAGAGAGAGGAGTCTGTTAAACATACCACAGTGCAATGTAAAGTAACACTATACAAATGCTTTGAAATACAGTTGAAAACAAGAAAGAATTAAAACCAGTTACGAGGCAGAAAACATTGAAGTACAGCACTTCCCACAGATTGGTCCTGATTCTGGCAGTTACTTGTGCTAAGTTGGTTTGAGGAGTTCTCATATGGCTTAATCATACGTGTGTGCAGATACTACCCTGAACAAGGGCATGTTTTACCAACATGCACATAAAAGATCGATGAAAACCTCTTGCCTGGGTTTGGGGGGAAGAAGTAAGGAGCACAGTGAAAAATAGTGATGTATTTTACCCAGTAAATTTCTGGGTACTGAGCAGAGTGGCTTAAAGGTGCTGATGAAAGTTGACAGTCTGCTGCTGATAGGAGGGGCTGAATACTTAGGAGTCTACTGTGTTTGAAAATAGGAAAGTCATCATTTGGCAGAGTTAACGGGTCTGTTGTCAGCTGCACAACAGCTGGGTTATAGACTAGTAAGGCTAAGGAAGTCAGAGGACAGAATAAAATAATTCTTGGCTGAGGAGGTGGTTACTTTAAATGTCAGTAATTTAAAGGCATTTCATTACTTGGCTCCAAGTGCCAGCTCTGCTTTTGGGCAATGGCTTCTCCTTTGTTTTTCTCCCCATACCACCATTGCAGCTTCTGTCTCAGATCACGTGGGGCTGTGTATGACCTGTGCTGCTGAGAACATTGCATCTCCCTGAACTGACAGTGAAGATGAGCAAATTTATTTGGTTTATTACTCAGTTTGTAATGTTTTCAGAACCTACTTCAGGCAAATAACTCTTGCAGCTCAGTAACCCATTTGGGATCAAGTTTTATTGTAACCACATGAGTGCTGAAGAACAGTCTTAACTTCTTAAGGGATTGATGTAAACATACACATTCAGTTTAACATGCTTCCAGCACAACTTTAATAAAACAGACTTCCTCTTCTCAAATTCAGCAAAGTATTGCATGCTGTAATTAAAAAGACACTGACACTAAACCCCAAGAACATTAATGTTTGCATTGTTTTTTTTTAATAATGGCTAATCACAGCAAATTTAAGTTTTCATAATAGCTAGGAGAATAGTACTTCAGACAATTCAAATTAAGCTGGACACATTATGTTCAGGACAAGAGTCCCAAAGCAACCCTCAATAATTGCCAATTGTCCTCCTTTCTGCAAAATGCAATTCTTTCAGACTCAGGAAGATACATGTTTCTCTGGAGTTTGCTTGTGATCTCTGCATCTATCTCTCAAAGTCAGGTTGTAGAAAGAATAGCTTTAATGCCTAAGAACTTGCTTATGGTGAATAGTGTGTGCCTACGGAAGTGGTGCTTTAATATAGTTGCCTTTCTGGTTTAAGCAAAGCAGAATTATGCAAAATGAAACTGTTAATTCAGCTGCTGGGTTTATGTCATTAAGAATTGCTGGCTACTGATATCCACTGGCAGCACAAAAGTCCCATGAGAAAAACATTTCATAATAATGTAGGAATTAAGCTTCAACGCACAAAATTTCCAGTGACTTATATACAATTGGATTTATTTCAGAGAGAGAACCTTTTCTTCTTCAAAGCAGAGGATCAAATCCTATTCCATCACATGTACCAATTTGGAGGGGACAGGGTCAGTCATGTACTGAACAACTCATCCCCCTCAGAGCTCCCTTTCTGGGTCCACTCTTCAGCTCTGAACAGGCTGCTCCCAGAGCAAACCTACTGATGTGGAACTCCACAAAAACACATAGCCGTAGCTCACTCAGCAAGCCTCTATCCATCAGAGGCCGGAGCCTGCAAATGTATGAATCACAGAATTTAAAAATCATACAGAAAACCAAAAGCCCACTTAGGGCTTGCTTCCCATCTCACAGTGAGGGCGTACAACTACATGTTAATGCAGCTTCACAAGAGCCCAGCAGTTTGCACATCCAACAAACTCCACCCAAGCCAGCTAAGTGATTAAAATATCCATGTGTAAACTCATGTGGTTTAGTAGAAAATATACAAGTCATCGTTTTTGCTGTTTCCTTGGAAGCTTAATAACAAGAGTTAGAGGGAAGATATGAACTCAGCTTGGCTTAGCCTCCCTGCCCTATGGATATCCTAGCTTTAACTTCAGGATTCAGCACTGTAGTTAGTTACTTTTGAATATGAGGGCAAGAAGATACTCCACCCTGACAAGTGAATGTATATCTGACACCTAAAGCTCTGCCACATTGGCTGTGTGAGTCCATGGACAGTCAGCACGTGTGCATTCTGCTGACTGGAAGGAGGTGACCAAAAGAACAGAGTGTACCCTCTGCCCAACAGATCCAGCCTCCCAGAAACACTCCCTTAGGCTCAATGTTAACACCAACTGAGAGCAAAGCTTTACAACTACTTACAGTGGCAAAGCTAAAACAAGATGTATCGTTTTGCTTGACAACATTTCAAGATGTACTTATCTATCCTGCTCAGTCAGAAACACTGAACTTTCCAGCAGATTCTACGCAGAAAGAAATAATTTTAAAAGTCAATAAAACAAAACAAAACAAAAAAACATAAAACCCAGTTTTGAATAGTTAGGGTGGCTTTGTGCATTCATCAGCACTCCAACTTGCAAGTCAGGTTTGCTTAGTTTGAACTGAAAAGGAAGACAAATCTTTCAATTCAGCTCAGATGAACTGGGTTCTGTCACTGTTACTGTTGACAGCAGTAAAGCTCTGCAGTCAAATGAAGGTCTTACAACAGCTCAATCCCATTAAACTTCATTTGCACACTCAGGTGTGCCCTTGCTAAAGCTTAATTACTAAATATTCTGCAGATGGAGAAATACTCCTGCTCCTTTCTCTATTTTGTACTGAATCCACACTGCACAAGAGTTAAGCCATCATTGTGGGAGACACACTACTTTAAGGATGCATACAGGAACAGGACAGTTGAAAGGTGATCTTTCTTATGATGCTTCTCTGGTGCAGAATGATGCTTGGATGTAATGTGTGTGATTAACGCTTATACTCAACACCAGGCTAGCAAAGACCTGACTGATATCAATTTAGTTAGCTTGTTCCTATTCCCATGGTTTTAGTATATATATCTATGCAGCCCCAAAATGACTTTTTTTTTTTTTGTGGTTACTTTTGCTAAAGATAATCTCTCTAAAGTGTAACTTTATTCTGAAGAACTTCAACAGCTTTTGTAAAGGAAACAGAGCACCTTCTTCCCTACCATCCACTAATCTGAGAACACTCCTGAAGGACAGTTCTTAAAATACATATAAACTATCAGCTGCACAGCTTTAGATTCATTCAGTAGTTAAAATGCAGACATAAGAAATACCACATCAAATGATGTTAACCAGAGAATGGCTCATTCAGTATGTCTTGCTGCACTGCGTTCTCATTGTATCCCTTGTGCAAATATTCCTGACCACTGTTCTCCAACATTTATCTCCATTCCTCCTTTTTGCTTTCACAGAAAAGGGATCTCTTGCACCACTGAAACAGCCCCTGCCCTCCCCCAAGCGATAAAATGACTTTTAAGAGTTTGGATGATTCAGACCTTCCAGAATTTTAACAGCCCAAAGAGAAGAGTTTTCACGTACAACACTTGTACATGCAGACAGCTTTACAGTTTACACCAGTTAAAAAAGTCAGTACTGTATAACAAAACTTCAAGCATTAATGAAATGCCAGTGCCCATGAACCCTACGGTGCTGCTCACAGTCATTTACACCAGAATGGTTTGGGACCACAAGCAATGAAATGTCACATACATCTGCCAAAGATACAAACTTTGGTTTCTTTTAGGAAATAAGAGAATTGCCCAATGACTTGAGGGTCACTTGCAACACTATAGCTATGGCGTATGATAACAACAAAAGTTCTATTTTTTCTGATTCACTGAAGAAAATACTTATAGAACAAAGAAAATCAATAAATATCGTTAGCAACTCTCTGGCTAGTTCTTGAGCCTCTGAAAGCATCTTTCCTAGGCTCTATTCTCCTGCAAATTTTTTAACAGCCTGCAATACCCAAATACAAGGGACCAGTCAAGTATATTCCATCTTCATTTTAAAACATTAACTATAGGAGAAAGGAATGGAGAATTCAGCCTCTTCACTACCCAGAGAGTTGCTGAAGAAGGAAGAGGATTTTGCAGCACTAAACAGCTGCAGACAAGTATAACATTACCTCACTGGTACAGCAAATACCTCTGCTCATCTGAAGGGTTTTAAAGCAACCAAGATACTCTTTGTCATTGCCCTTAAAAACTTCAGAAGTATAATGATCATCAGTAACAATTTGTGCCTGTTCCACCCTCCCTAATACAGTCGTATTTTTCAAGTGCATTTTGAATATGAATACTTTATTATGGATGGAAAAATGTGGATTTGGTATGGTTACCTAATGGGGAATTATCACATGTGGTATTATAAACCAGCTCAGATATCACAAAGCTATATGCAGTTTATTGCCCTTCTTGTTTATGCAGCCCTAGTTAATTGTCAGTTAAACTAAACTGCAATTGCAGCTCTCTCTACAGTACAGTTAAGATAAAATGTCTGGATGATAAAAATCAACAAAACCCCATAAACGGAGAACAGTGTTCTACAGAGTAACTGAGCCATGACATGAAAACATGAACTCCTCATCTAATCCACCCTCCCAAATGAAACCTTCCCTAAACCTAATTGTTTTACACAAAGCCTCCATGCAGAGGTCTTTGTACTCAGACCTTACCGCAATCTAAGTCCTGCAAACATTCAGACAAATGCTTAACCTTAAACATGCAAACAACTATTTGCAAGGTTTAATCAATGTCTTGGTGCAAGGAAATCACCAACGTTTTTGTATCAGATGATTACTTAGAAGCATGAGTCACTGGAAAAGAGGTAGATTTTGATCTTTATACCGTCCATCTTATTTATGCACAAGATCAACAACTTACAAAATATATTCACCCAATGGCTATCTTTCCAGTCACCTTTCATGCTTAGAATGCTCTAAACAGAAATAATTGCTTGCTCTACCCCTCCTTTTTAAACATCTTCCCCTAAAATCCAGAAGTGCAACAGCACAAATTCTTACTTTTGATCATAGGAGGTTATAAACTACAATATATGCACAAAACACTCTTCTACTATGGTTTCTGATTTAAAATATTTATTCTAATGACAATAAAAAGCCAAACCAAATCAAATAATTTGACTTTGCAAAAGATGTGGTTTTGTTCAAAAGAAAATTTTATCAGTCACTATAAATAGTGGCTGATCATTTATCTAGGAAAGGAGAGTGTACAACTAAGCTGATATGCAGAGGGCACCGAAATATTCCTGATTTTTCTCTAGTGCTGGATATTAACTTCTTAGGAATTTAAAAAACATGGTACATGTGGTATTAAAAACAAGGAAACCCATTCTCTGGCAGATAAGTACTAAAAGGTAACAATTTGAAGCAATACAATTTACTCTCTTTTTCTTCAATATCAAAAATCCAACATACACACAAAAGATAACTGAAAAGCATCTTCCTAAGCTTGCATGTGTGCAGATAAAGGCAAATTGGATTATGGGGGTATTTCTCCTCCAGAGAAACAATGACAAATATATCCTAGAAACACTTGCTAAAAGACAAATACACACCTAAGTGAAAGTCACCAGCACAAAACCACCACCTTCTGCAGCACTGCATTAAATTCAATTAAAGCTCACAGCCATAGTTCCTATCATTTACGAAAAGAGAAAACTACAATTTCCTGGGCTTTTCAGCCCAGCTATCAACCCCCTGCTGCCAACACAGCACTTACAGAAGCCTGGGTCTGTCTCTGTGCAGCTCCTCTCCCTTCCCCTCATCTGCTTTGTTACACTCAAAGACCTGCGGGCAAAACGGAGAGGACTCGGTGTCCTTACAGCAGTACATGCCTTCCGTGGTCCTTACCTTCCCCCTACTCAGAGATTGCACATCCAGCTTCCCTGTCCAAGTTACTTGGAGGGTATTTAAAATAGATGCTCAGAAATCTGAGGAGAATGAAAGCCAAAAGAGTGCAGATTTCCTCTGGAGACTGGGCTCCTGATCCGCCTGATGCTGTTGACACCAAGGTGAGCATATGATAAGGGGAAGGAGGAGGGATTGTTAGAAAGCATCAAAGTCAGGAAACTGGGAGATGGGTCTTTCTCTGCCTGGACGTGACGCCCCTTCCTGCCTCCGGCCTTGGCTGGAAAGGAAATAAAATGGAGCCCAGGAGGGAGGGAGAGAGATAATCCTGTGGCTTCATCTAATTAGAGAAACCGGGCCTGTGCAGAGCTGGCAATGCCGCCAGGGAGGCAGAGGGAGGGGAGGCAAAGAGGAGCAGGAAGAGGAGGAGCAGAAGGGAAGGAACAGAAATTATAAGGAAAAGGGGAATTATAAAAGGCATACAAAGGAACTGATGCCTGGGCCAAGCCACCTTGAATGAGCTCAATTTCTAACCTCACATAAATGTGAAATCGGTAGGAAACACCCATTGCTTCTGGCAATCTGGAGTAATCAGGAAAAATAAACAAACAATAACACCTGCCCTCCCAGCTCCAAAACAAAACCAAACCAAAGCAGAATGCATCAGTTGTATAGGCATGGACTGGGAACAAGGACATCCCAAAGGACTGAAAAGAGTGGGACTGTTCTAAGCAGGGAGCAATGAAATAAAACCCAGAACACTACAGATAGCTGTCTAGTGTGTCACGGACAGGACACAATTTAGAACAAATTTTCTCTTGGCAAGTCATTTTCCAGAACCTGTTTCTGCTTACTGAAGCACAGCTTAGTTGAACCAAAGTGACATTAAATACGTATCAGCACACATATGAGTGTCTGCAGCTGTGGCCTTGGTTACCCTCCCATGGGTCCTACACCCTGGCCACAGCCCCACAGTCATTCCCACCCACCTAAAACCTGGCACAGGCACTCCTGGGCTCACAGCCCCCCACCTGCACCACTGTGCTACTGTGCCCCATGAGGGGTCCTCAACGTGCAGGAGGCTGCAGCCAGTCTGGTCCTCACTGCGCACAAGTGTGAGGGCAGCTCTGTGCCCTTGTCTTCAGCTTGACATGGGAGCTCACCCGAGGTGCACTGGCAGGGTCTCGAGGGTGCTGTTGTTGAGCATCCCGGTCCCTCTAAGCCACTTTCAGACCTATGGTGTATTGGGGACATTAAGGACAGATGTGGCCGATGGAATCTTGTCCCCATTCATGGTGGCCCATTTCTGTAAGAAATCTCCCCTTTCACTCACTTTCATCACCTACTACACTAAGTCCTCTCCCAAGTACCACTTCTTGCCTCTGCATTTTGAGCTGTTTTTATGTCTGTCTGGCCTGTTCCCCTCAATTTAAAGCTTCACACAAGGCAGGCTGGTTAGATCTCAGATGGGGCAAGCAGAAGGATGCTAAAGCATCAGAAATAAACACCTTCAAGTCCTCTTTCTTTCTGTTCAGGAAGGAATTTTTTTTTTTTTTCTAAGTGAAACATATAGAACACATTCTCACTTTGTTCATAAGTCTTTCCTTCTACCCCCCATCACACCTAGGTCAGCTGGGAGTTGGGGACCAAAACCCCCTTCCTGATGCTTTTAGGGACACAATATTGTTCTCTAAGTCTTCAAAATGGGCTACAAACCCAGTTATTTTCTACGTGCTTCCACGCTTTGCTCATAAGAGTAGCATCCCCACACACTCACTGAGCAACTACTCCCTCAGGCTACAGATCAAGAAGCATTTCAGGGGTTAACAACCATGCATGCATCAGCAGCAGTTTTCTGGCTGCTTTATATTTTACTTGCTATGCTCATTATAGCAATGAAGCAGAGCAGGGACTTGAAATCAGCTGTTTGTGCTGACCTCGTGCATCCTTCCTGCAAGGCCAGAAACAGAAGTTCCTTGAACCATCCCTTCCAGAGCATTCTTATCAGCATTTCTGATGGCCCAGGATCATATCCAGGTGACTCTTCCCACAGTGGTATAGGACTACAGTGGTGCTGCAGGGAAAGGACAACTCCACAGCATTTTGCCTCCTTTCTTATTCCAGCAAAAGACCTTTGGCTGATGTGATGAGACACAGCCCGCGCACTTGTAGCTATTACAGCATTGTTCTACAGGTGCCAGTGGCCATCTGTGCGACAACTCAGTGTACGACTCTTACAGTCAAATGCATCTTCCAAATTTGCCCCAGGTTGTCCAAAGAACATACAAAAGATACAATGTAAGGGTAACACTGCATTTCTCTTTTTGGTTAAACCCTCTACAGGAGGAAGTTCCATAGCTCTCTTGTTCTGGATTCGGTATGTCCAGCAAGGTTGACTATTTTCAGTAGAAGCATCAAAATGTGCTTAACACACCATCCTTGGAAGTGTTCTAAAAAACATGTAGATGAGGCCCTCAGTGACATGGTTTAGTGGTGGACTTGTCAGTCCTGAGGTAATGGGACTTGATGATCTTAAAAGTCTTTTCCAACCTAGTTCATTCTATGATACTGGTGACCAACTCACACCTCAACAGGTGGTGTAAGTACACCTCATCCAAGCATCCATAACAATGATTGCCGTACAGCTTTTTCATTTTACATTTAATGAGAAAAGGTGTAAAGATGTCTCAAATCCAAATTTGAAGGATTTATCCTGTATTTTTCTTTAACAAAGTTGACCGTTAAAAGAAACTGAAAAGTCAATAGCCTACAGATACATTAGGCTAAATCCAGACAATGTTGATGAATTTCTGTTGGGAAGAAGGGACAAACTGTTTTTCAGTGGGATTTTTGCGGAACAGTTCTGGCACTGTTACTTAGCCTGACTAGCATTCATGTTTCCCATGAACTCCACCCAGGGTTTAAACACGTGAGAATGTGTTTAGTTTAATGAAATTATAGTCCTATACCCAGCCATAGAAACAAGATTTCAAAATGACTCTTTACTGATTTGGGTGCTTGAAGATCAGAAGCAAGCAAGCAAGCCACCAGCCCCATGACTTTGAGTCACATCATGTGAGAAAGGGCAGCTGGCTCCGCTTGCCTGCCGAGGGGCATCGCTGCACAGAGCTGCCAGACCCACAGGCCAGTTTTTGTCACCACAGCCTCCATCCAGGCAACCAGGGCTTCCACATTGAAGAGAAGAGAAACCCAGTCCTAGCCCAGACACTCTTTGTCTAATCTAAAATTCACGGACCACATGTTAACCAGCTACCCCACTTCAGAGGAGGGTATGGGGTGGGAAAACCATCCTGATCTCTTGGTTCCTCCCTGCAAGACCTAAAAACTTGTACTGAAGCCCTCCTCTCACCCCTTCCCATTTATAACCCTTTTCTTAGACTGCCTGAACTGCTGTCATTCGCAGTAACATCTTCATGCCAGGTGAGGGGATTTGGATCTGCCCAGACTGTGCTTGCTGAACTCCTCCATCAGCCTCAAACCTCCCAAGCTCTTGGAGGAGGCAGGTTCAAGTGCTTCAGTGAGAATGTGCTCTGCTGCAAGTGCGCACTTCTTTCTGAGCTGACTCAATCAAACGCTGCTTGCAGTTAGTTCATACATCTCTCTCTGGGGGCTGTATGCAAACCCTGGAAGGCTGATATTTGCTGTCTGTTGATTCAAAGCCACTTAAGGCAGTGAAACTGCACCTGCAACCAGGCTGATTTTAACTTAATGCATTTCTGGAACAGGTTCTAGTCTACCACAATAATGTAGCCCTTCAGGAACAATATGCTGTCTTCTGGGTAACACTGCTCACTTGCCTGAATGATATCTGCCATAGTCAATTTGGATCAGGTCTTGGATATTACCACTGTAAAGGGGTTTTGAGTGTTTCTGAAGAGTAACAGCACTTTAGTGCAGTCTGAGAGAGCCTGTAAGATACCAGCTAATGCACCATAGCCAAACTTAACTTTTACTACTCCTATAACGAGTCAGAAGCTTTCCACTCTAGACACAGTTCCTTATTGAAATTGGCATCCTGTATGCAGTGGCAGGTTTGTAGTTTTTGCTTATGCTCAGATACCCGAAATAATTCCAGTCAGTCCAGTACAGGAGCTAGTTTTCACACATGCTTCAGGCAAGTCAAATGCATCCAAGATTGTTTGAAAACATAAAGCTGACCATCACCTTCCAGTTGACATAAAAATCATAGAATGGTTTGGGTAGGAAAGGACCTTAAGGTCATCTGGTTCCACCCCCTATGCCATGGGCAGGGACACCTCACACCAAACCATGTCACCCAAGAGTCCGTCCAACCTGGCCTTGAACACTGCCAGGAATGGAGCATTCACAACTTCCCTGGGCAACGCATTCCAGTGCCTCACCA
>JAVHNF010062705.1:0-10861 GCA_034783455.1 Micropsitta finschii
GACACAATTACTGCTGACAGAAATTCAGAAGCCAGTGGCAGAGTGCATGGGGCAGTAGATTCATGCCAGGCAGTAATTGGGAAGATTATTTTTAATCAGAGCATATCCTACAGCCCAAACATTAGAAATCTCTTGTAAGGCTGACAGGAAATTAAACTGAGACCAAACAAAAAAGCCTCAAAATAGAAGTAATATGGTTAGAAGTCTAATGATGGCAAAACTCACTGCTTGTTGTATTTGGCTGTTATCTAAAGGGAATGACTTTTAACTCACAGGAACAGATATCATTGTTTAATTGCATTTTTAGAACAGAATTAAAATAAAAACTTATCAGATTAGATCAATTTCTACTTAGGTTTTTGATAAAGGTGTGAAGCGGTAGGTGCTAAATCATGCTTAGTAATTGTGTATATGTGTAAGTAGTAATTTTTCTTATTGCTTTGGGGGGGGGGTTCTTTTTTCTAGAAATTTAACTAGATAATTTATGAAGCCTGAATGGCCTGGGGCTATCTTCCTCAATGACCCTGCAGAGTAACTTCTGCCTGCTTATTTGAGTTGCCTGAGCTGCGTGCCCTGAGGGAAGAAGAGACCTGGGTGTTCTCAGTACTTTCTATGCACCGGAAATTTTCACCTGAAAGCATAACTTTTCCATTTTTAAATGAATCTTAAAGCATCATCTTCTTTACCAGACTTTTACATATATGCTTAGCAGGACTTCTATTTGATTCTCAAGTTTTCCTTGTCTCAAAAAGAAAGACCAGAGCACTGCAGAATGGGAGCTTTGCTTGTGATCTGAAGAAGAGTATTGCTGTTCCTGTATATGCCTATCACATACAGATGTTGTAATACCAGATGAAAGCAAAATATTGCTGATTGTATATTTATGTTTGATAGGAGTGCAAAGCAAGAGCTTACTCCATGATTTGCTAAGATATGTGGCAGTTGTGGAGAACCAAATTTAGCATTAAAATCGTGTATCTTATTTTTCTCCACAAAGGGTGATTTTGGCTGTGTGGACAGTCTTAATGACATTTCCTGTCAGTATGAAGAATAAGAAGGTATAACATCAAGTCCATACTTGGGTTATCTTGAGGCTTGTAAATAGGATTTTATCAGAAAGTAATTTTTCTTCCACAAAATTATTAGCATTTTTCAGCTGTATTTCATTCTACTGAGAATTCCTTCATATAATCACATAAATATGACTGAATAAGCTTGCTTGTTGTTTAGATACTGCCTGAGTAGCCAGATAAGAATGAAGGCACACTGCATAATGTGTGCAGTTTTTGCAAAGTGGTCTTTCTAAGCCCTGGAATCACTGGGCTGGGCTGTGCAGCAGGAACGGTCTTCAGCACCAGACTGTGTGCAAGAGCCCCGCGGTGCACTGTGCAACCTGAACTGGCTCCTGCTGTGAGGGACAGGAGCACTGCTTTGGGTAAACTGGAATATGGACCAGGCATTCCTTTGGTTGGGCAGAAATCTTGGCAAACCTTTGTGTAGTTTGTAAATTCTCTGCTCTTCCTTCTGTCCAGCTGTATGGTGTGAAAGTACCATTGGTGGTGGTAAGGAGAGTACAAGGCTGCAGGTGGGGTTCCGCTTTCCTGTTGGCAAGTGCTTTTGGACCATTTGTTTTGAGGAAATCTTGTTTTCACTTGTCATCATTGCTAAACAATTTAAACAACATCTGCAGTCAGTAGAGCATAAAACTTAAACATTTCTATGTGAAGGAAATTAAAGAAGGGTCATACAGTACTGAAAATTAGACAAAATTAATCATTACTCATTAGTTAAGTATTATAGCCAAGTTGGTTTAGAGGTACCTATTTCTACAGTTTCTCATGCATTTGCTCTGATTTCTTACAGCAATAATGCAGGAATCCCATACAACAGTATATTCTTATATTTTCTCAGTGTTGCATATATTCTTCAAATTCTGAACATCATATTTCTGTGTGTATTCTGAGTTCCCTCAGTCACTAGAGCATGCAACTGCAGGATAAATAAGGAAAACTAGCAGTAGCAGTTGGGAGTATAATGTTTCTAGAATTAATGATAGGTAACATTATGCTAACCAGGAAGTCTGCTAGGATTGAGTGGTCAGATAGAAGTTGTTCAGAAAAGGAAAATTAATGTACTGTAACCTTAGTGAGGGATTTTAATCAGTACCAAGTCTAAAAAGTGTGAGTTTGCATTGGAGAAGTCACAGTGATTTCAAATCGTGAAACCCAAGTACCCTGATGGAGAAAACCCAGGAAATTAATTTTCAGTTATTCAATTTAGTTGACCATGAGTGAGTTTCACTGTAACATTGCAAGATGATCCTAAATCAGATGTCATTTCTGAAAATGTAGTCCAATTACTTAAAAAATACTTCTCCACAGAGATTTTTAAGGACCTCTCAATGCTGTTAATTTATCTGGTGTTGTACTCAGACAAAGCTGAGTACATCTTGTACAAAGAAACGCTACCAAGAAAGCAGAGGTACTAGTTTTAATGTGTAGTTTATGCTCATATGCAGCCTTCTTACATGAGCTGCCTTTTCTGTAGTAATTTTCCATGTATCTGGTTTACTTTATTTCATAAATAAAAGGAAACATGTCTTAGCTCAGAAATTGGTTAATGTTGAGATTTGGTCGGTAAGGCAGTTGCAATTACCACTAGGAGCTTCAGCTGTGAAGTTGGATCTTTGATCACTCCTAGTGATGGTCCCTGCTGTAAGGAGACCAAAGTGCAAGTATGTTTTCTGTTGCTAATTGTGACTTTTCCCAGTTCTGAAGTTGGGGTTTTTATCCATATGTGTGATGGTTGCAGTATTACCTGACATGCCTATAGAATGTGGACCTTTCTGGTACCGGAGCTTCTTCTTGTTATTCATTTACCTTCAACTGCATGAGAGAGAGCCACTACTGGTTTTGATTTTTGGAATAACATACTTTGTGAAAAACTACTCCGTATATTTACTATTTGGAATTTCATTGAAGTGAATAAAAAGTATATTAAATTTATCTTCAGAATGTTTTGGTAATACATAGATCTAGTTGTGTATTTTGTTTAATGACTCAAAATATGCCCAGTGTTTCTGTTTTTTAGAGTGTTTGTGTCAGAGAGCATAAACTACCACTTGCACATGAAAATAAAAATGCATGTAAGGAGAATCTGTTATAAAAAAGTATGGCTGAGCTTACTGTAACTTCTAAAACCCAACGAATAATTCAGTAAATTACTACATGTCAACAGCTGCTTGTCAATAAGAACAAGTGGCATGGAATACAATGTAAGCCTATTCTAATTCCGAGCTATGTGCACATATAATATATTACGGATGGCCCCTTTTGTTTTGTGTATTATGATAATTTTTCTTTTGCACAGTTGCTTGAAGTTTTCACTTGAAAAATCCACAAAAAGTAACTCAAAGTTATATATTCCTATTGAAACAGAAACCTGTAGTGGGGAAAATTTTGAATTCTGCATGTCTATTTAGGTAGGTAAGTTCATAATGCAAACACTGGATTTAGAATCCAAGTAAATTGCAAACTGTCTGGAGGTTTTGCTGCCTATTGAATGATTAATAAAATAATGAAATCTTTGGTGATATTTGTGAATCAATAAGCAGATTTTGCTGTTCAGCTTTGTGCTACAATAAAAGTGCAATTATGACTCCATAATGTATGCAGCCCAAATAATGCATTATCAATTCTATTTTTTGTTCCAACACTTTGAATCTTAAAGCCTACATTCAGCTTTCCATGGATGCAGGGCAAAATATGATCTCCTTTGAATCTTCATTTACAGTACAAATGTATTTTTCTGTTCTCAGGAAACTACACAGAAGCCCCATGCAAGTGGTGCCTATTGTTTTCATGATCAGAGCCTTCTTTCAGTAAGTCCACTGATTTTTGTTGGTATTTGTTTATTTTAATTTCCTTGGAATTTGATTGACATCTCTGTTGTGCTGTCATAATGAATGAAGAGATACTTTGGATTCACAACTTGCAGTGCCGATGCTGGATTGCAAGGCTAATAGACCATAAGTACAAGATCTGTGAACAACAGCTTGCCAGTGATACGCTTAGAAAATAATAATCGCTGTTTCTGGCTGTAAGTTCAAGTGCTTTTCTCTTGCATTTCCCTTTTACATATTAGGGTTATATCACTACTGTATTTATTTTACCTTCAGCTGATTCTGAAAGAAAGAAATAATTTTGTATATGGATTAGTCACAGACACTTTTTTCAGTGTCCATAGAACAGCTATGATAATTCATCATGCTTGCCTTTTTAAATGCATCTGTGATGTCCAGGAATATCATGAGCTTATCTCCAAAATTTATAGGATATGTGGAAAAGTAATTGTGCCGATTCATTCTGCACCTCTTTCCTTTCTGAGAAGAGGCTTTTGCATCCAAACAGTTTGTTGTTCTTTCACACATGGTATTATTTTTTCTTGTAAAGTTTGTTTGTTTTAACACATGCTTAGAAACAATATTGATCAAGCACTTTTTAATCAGGATAGAACTTTCTATGCTTCTAATAACATACAGAAGTAGCAAAAAAATCCTCTCTAAACATATGGTTCTTGATAAGTGCATATTTGGTACTTCTCAAACAATTTTTAATAATCCTCTGCTTAAAATAAATTGCAGTCCTCTAATATTTTGTATTGGGGAATAAGCACGACTTGTTCTGTATTGGGCTGATTGAATAGATTTCTGTTTTGTATTTATGTACCTTCTATGTGTAGAAAGTAAAGAAGTTGAACGTGTGTGTTGACAAAATAATAGACTAGATTCACATTTTTGTTCAAATGTATTAATATTAGTTGTTGAGTTCTGCCCCAACACACAGTTTGGTGGCATTGAAAAAATGAGACATTCAGTCCTTGTTAGAAATAAGCATTTTACATTTATTCTTCTACACTAAACACAATCTTCCTCTTTATGTCTTTGTAAAAAAGATTTCATTATTTCAAAAAGACTGCCTGGCTTACAGGGTATTAAAAACCAAGCCTGTTCATCTTGAGGACAGATTTAAATCAATTCTGTAGTGCTCAGCATGCTCGTTGCTTTTAGCTTTTCCTCCATCACAAACAGTATTTTCTATCACAGAATAACCTTACAGCTCCTAGCAGAATTTATTGCAATTGACTGCTTTTGTTAGAAAAAAAACTGGTAAAAATTGCATGAATGAGGTTGGGGTTTCTAACCTGTGGGAGACAGTGGTCCCTGAGATAATTACTGGCATGTTTTTAGGAAGGTAACATTAATTTGGCTGTGAATTTAGTGCTTCAGTATCTATAAATGTAGTTGAAGGAAAAAAGTATTAATCTTCCTTCAACAAGCTAAAGCTGAGATTTGGGGTAAATGATAAGAAAGAAGAAAATACTCATTTTGAATTTGGGGAAGGCTTAATGCTGCCAAATCTCAATGTGCATAATTGGTTTTATTATTTTCCCTTGTGATCATAACCTAACCAGCACAATGACTATCAATCAACTTCTAGGGCTAAGAGGTCATTTTTTCTCCTGATCAGACTGAAGTCCAGCATGTTGCCTGGTAACAGTGTATGTAGATGAGTTGGCTCCTCAGTACACCATATGGCTGGGTGTTATGCCCTATTCACCCGTGACATGATGTACACGTGTAGTACATTACTGGTTGTAAAATGGTTTGTCCCATTCCCTTGTTTAGAATAAGCATTTAAAAATAGTAGTACCAGTCCAACACAGGAGTTCTAAAATGATGGTATTCTATGCAATGAAACAAGTGTCTGTCACAAGTGTCAAAAACCTCATGGAATAATCACAGTAAATTTTGTGTTTGGCATGCTTCAGTTGAATTTATGTATAATTTGTAGCTATTGTTGCTTTACAGTATTTGTCTATTTATTGTAATAGATAAATATATTGAGACAACTATAGTTTAAACAGATTAATTACAGAGAAATCTTGGGTTTTAAAATTAAATTTTATGGATTTATTTGGCATTTGACCTTCTGTTAATTGTGCAATAATGTCTGCAGTACAAAACCAATGTTACAGTGCATTGAGCAAACTAGTAAACAAAGCAATTGAAGACAGTTCCAGAAAACAACAACTAAAAATACACATAAGCAAAGGAGACAGAGTTGTTCCAAATATACCATGGGAAATAAAGCACAAAGAATGACTGGCAGGCAGTCTGTAGCAAAAACCTTGATCAGGAGAGTCCTCACTCATTCCCATAACTAGAGCATTTTTCCCATTCCATTGTTAGAAACTGTAATTCCTTAAGGTAGGAATACTGCAAAGTGCAGTGTTAGGCAACAGTATGTACCATGTGTGCTGGCCATTGTATGCTAGTTTAAACTGAAAGAAAAAAAAATTGGATTTTTTTACATGTAATGACAATGATCTGCACAATGAGGGTTGGAAGCTCATTGCCTGTTTCTCCGGTTGGAAGCCTGGCCAGCTCACAGGGGCTGTGCTGCGTTTCTCTGTGTTTAGCCAATTTGGAAAGATGAGTTACTGTGCTAAGCCCTCCTCTGCACAGTTCCCTTGCCCAAAGCTATAGTTTTTTAACAAAGAAGCCTTTTCTCTTTGGCATTCCACCTAAGTTGTCTGAAAACAGTTCAGAAAAAAGTGTAGGAGAAAACTGTTCTCTGTTCCGTGTTTTGTGGAAAGTTCTACAATTGCTTTTTGAGAAGAAAGTTCTATATACCTCTCCATTCTGGTTTTTTTTTTTCTTCAGATTGTGTATAGTTGTTACATAGCTTGATAAACATACCTCATTTCATTACTGATATGTTTCCTTGGCTAGAAGTTTTCAAAGTAATAGAGAAAGGATGAGACAGTAATACTGCTCCATGTTAATTTGATAGTTGCCTCTTTTGGAAGATCTGCCATGATAATCCACATTTTAAACCCCCCCGTGTGTGTAAACGCATATATGCAAATATGCTATCAGTCTCAAAAGAGTCTTGTCTTCAGTTCTCCTATGGTCAGTGATACAACACTAATCACTCTGCTGTAAAGGCCTAGGAAAGCATATAAAGAAAGGCATTTAAGCCCTTTTTCTCTAATTTGAGAGCTGTGTTTTCCTTTCAGTTGTAAACATTTTTGAAATAAGTAACTAAAAAATAGCTCTTATTGCACTGAAAATAGTTTTATTATCAGGGATTATGGGTCCATTTTCCCTCTCATTAAACACATCTTTTAAAATTGTTAATACAATAAATCAATTTTCCAAAACAATATAACTAGCTACAGAGGAATCTGAGGAGTTCATTATGATCTGGGGATTTCTACCTGAAAGGCATGAAAATATAATTGTGAAAGAGAGCTATTATAAAAAAAAAAAAATCACAATTCTCTTAGAAATAAACCAGTATTATAACATTTTTCTAATGAATGTATAAGGAAAAAGAGTTTAATGATTGTATTCTTATTTATTCCTCTGTATTCTGATGTAGTCTGAGTGATATTAGTCCAGAGAATTGAATATTTTTAAAATTGCAGCATTTTGAATTACTGATATCTGTGAATTACAATAAAAAAGGGTTGAAGAATGGTAGTTAGATAACGTAAATGAAGCAGTAAGTTCTGCTCCATTACATCATCTGAGCTAGGATGGGGAACTGTTTAGTTGTTAGTATCTGCTTCATTGTCACATTATTCATTGTTGTTTTGTGATATCTTCAAATATCCTCACAGTTATTGCAGGAATTCATTAAGGGCCAGAAGCAGCGAGGCATTTACATGCTCCTAATGATAAGCAGGAGAATATTCTCATCGATGTTTTTTCTTCAGAAAAAGCTTTAAAGGTGGCTAAGCTTGACCTGTGATTGAATTTTTTTCTAGTGCTGGTGTAAGGTAGCAGCTTTTGGTGGTTGATTAGATACAATCTTTAATTCCTTCCTGCATAGGGATCTTTGCTTCCACAGGGGAAGAGAATGTGGTTTTCTTTTGTTGGATGTCATTAATTTTAAATTTGTATCAGTAAAATCTCTAATGATTTTACGTAAAAAGAGCAGTTAAGTGGTAGCAGTTTTACATGAATCACTGTTAAATCGCTGCTATAATTTATAACCACCTAAATTGTAAAAGGGCAGGGGTTTATGCTTGTTAAAGCTACAAACCAGAATACCAGTGGTCTGTTTTTGATTTTCCAGGTGGTTTAGCTGCTCATTTCACTTAAGTCATGGTCTTCCTACCTAAATAAAGGAAGAAACTGTCCTTCATTAGAGTGTGCTTTATCACTGCTGCAGATAGTTGTATATGTATTTATTTGAGCATCTAAAGAATTTAGAAGTTACTTTCTTAAAGCAGATTTTAAACAGCACAGACTTACTGAGATGAATAGGACATTTTGGAAACAAGAGGCAGGCTCCTAACATAAGTGGGGTTTTGGAAATCCTATCCCATTTAACTGTGTAAGTAAAGTTAGATTTGTAATTCTCTCTTGGTTATATACAAATGTGCATGTACAGAAATATCTAACATTTTTTTCTTTTCTCCTTCCTCTCTTTTAAGAATGCAGTCAGTATTTGTTTCCGATGGATCCCTCTGTGAACTTTCTAAATCCTTTGTCTTTGTAAGTGGTCTTTTGAATATATCAAGTAAAAGCTATAGGAGCTGAATATAGATTAACCATAGGATCTGAGTTTACTGCACATAGCAGCCTGTTTTCTGATACTACATAGTTGTTTCTTTCAGAAATGTTGTTTTGCAGACATATTCAGGCATTATGAAAATTTTTACATGCATGTAAACACATAGCTTAGAATTCTTCCACTGACAATTGTATGTGCTCTGGATATTCTCCAGATTACAGCATTAAGATGGCTTGATCAGGTTCGTTTCCATAGTGTTGTGGCATTTAAGAGATATCATGTCTTCAAATTCCCATGAGATTAGTACATGTTGTTATGTCTTTATTACAGAAGGAAACGCAAGAAAATTGAACAACCTGGCTGATGTGCCAGGAGGAGTATAGCAGAGCTAGGATTTTAATTCATATTTCTCAAATCCCAAATCACTGTCTCCATCACTGGGCCATCTTTTCTCCTGCTTTCCCTGTAATCCAATACCTTTTATTGTTAATGATTTTTACATTTAACAAGTGAAAAAGAACTTAAATTCCATGCTCTCTCCTGTCTCATAAAAAATTGAAAATTTTCCTCAAGAAAATTGTGCAGTTACTGAAGTCCTATCAGCTTAGCTCAGAGCTAATTGAAATTTACCACTCCTCATGACAGCCTGGGTCATGCCAGGGGTGTTAGCATTCGTTATTAAAGATACATGCTTGATCCTTTTTTCTTCTTCTTTGAAGAGCTCACAGACTTCTGCAACTTTTTTTCTGATAGTGCTAATTATGCAAAGTGAAGGTGCAGTCATTGCAGGCTCTTGGGTAGTTCAGTATAGCAAATATTGTTAAGTGTAGCAATGATGGTCTAAGCTTTGAGCTGTGTTTACAGCCCAGGATTCCTAGAGGATTCATTTCTGTGTCACTGCGTTACTGCATGTTAGCATGTAGCCACATCTGCAGTGTATTCAAGTAGGGCTGTCAGGGAACAGCAAAGCCATGAGCCTGCGGCAGTGCATACATGCATGTAGGATTCTGTAACGGGGAATTACTGTGTTGCTGTGCATGGTGCATTCATAGTAGATCTTGTGTCACAGTATTTGGCTTTTTGTGCATTGTATGTTGGACCTGGGAACCTGCTATGCTGTGTCTGGTTGCAGCACAGAGCACAGGTGTGAAAGCTTATTATTGTTTCAGTGCTGTTGCTCATGGAAATGAACAGGCTTTTTGGATTGTAATGATTGGATTAGATGTGGGGAAATTTTAATTTCCTCTTTTCTTTTTTTCCCCTATTACAACTGAGGTTAGTTATTGAGTTGCCAAGTCTGTGTTGTAATGTGTTATTCGTGTGCAGCTTGCGTGCAGCCAACAGAAAACATGCTCTGTGAGAATTTCTGCTGGTCCTGCAAGATATGTTAGAAATTATGTAACTGATGGCTCTTTAAATTTTGAATACAGGATTGTGAGTTGGAAATGTGTCTTCAGTGAGAAAGAATAATGCTGGAAAATACGAACACATTTGTTAATGTGTTTTTCCTTATTCTACGTAGTTTAAGAGACGTAAAAAGATAAAACAGCATTTGAGTTTGACAGAGTGCATTTGTGTTTGGCAACACTCTTATTTCAGCATTGTTCACTACCTTCAGAAACTGAACTGTGCCTCTTAGAACTGCTTTTGACTGTGGACCTTTCTAGAAGCTAACTAGCAACTTAGGGGAGTGTTCTAGCAGTGATCAGTGGGGCTTAGCAATTTGGGATTTCTTGCCAAATAGTTAAGCCTGTAACTGTTACAGTACTGAAATACATTTACATCTGTTAATGCATTCATGAGAGAGATTCGTCTGTGAGCTACCAAAATTATTGCACACTAATCATGCAGGGCAAATTTGGACAGATTGATGATGTATTTTTCAATTTTGCTTGTTTTTCTTTAAAAAATATATATATATATATATGTGTCTAAGAGGGAGTGAACTGAGCACTGCATAATTTCTATGTCCTAATGTAAAGATGTTTAAAATAGCAAATACTTGGCTTATCTGTAACATCTTTATTATCAGGTAAATAAGCCTTGCAACATGCCTGTGTGTAGTTTCATGTTATTACTTGAATTTTATATGTGTATAAAAAGAAGCAAAAAATGAAATTACTTACCTAATATCTCATGACTCATCACATCGAGGAATAAATGTACATTTTCATACTCAGTTACTTTTCCTAATCACTGGACGTGCATCCTCTCTACTAATTTTTATGTGTCAAACTACAGTTAAAAAGTGTGTGGGTATAGTTTTGTCTTAAAAA
>JAVHNF010062706.1:0-14702 GCA_034783455.1 Micropsitta finschii
ATCTTGTTATGTAAAGCAACATTTGGCAAGGCCTTCCCAGCTGCTGTAAATGAATGTTAACAGCACTTTATCGTCTGCTTTCACTGTCTTTGTTACATAATCTGAATATTTATGACCCTATTAATATGTTTAGCTGTGAAATTGCAGTATTGATGGAATGAAGGTTCCAAAGACGATTGAACAAGGAGAATGACTTTTGCCTCAAGGACAGAGGTTATATTAATATTAAAAAGCTTTGAGTTCATATTTCAAAAAAGTTTCTTGAATTGCTTTACAGTGGCATGCTATTTCTCTAAACGTTGTAATGGGAAGAGTATTTTGGTGACGGGATAGTGATGCTGAGCATCGTGTGCATATAAAATACTAGACACTAACCAAAAAGTGATGATTTTATTTTTTTTTTTAATCCAAGTCTCTGAATCCATACTGATGGCGCTCTGTAGCCTTGAACAAAGACAGCCAGCCTGTGGATCATAGACGAGTTTATCAGAATTAACTCCATGCAGAAAGATGCTCCTGTTAGGATTTGGGGGTAAGCTGTGGGCCAAGTTGTTATTACAGAGATTATTCTTCTCTTTTTTTTGGATGGATGGAATACCTAGATCTTGCTTTTCGCCCCTTTAGCTTCCACACTCTCTCTTTCTGTTATGACTAGACATATTGTTGTCTTGTGACCTGAAATGCATGTCACATAATTAGGGTATGTATGCACCGCATTATATGGCTGGAGGCTAGTTGCAGATGCTGTCACATCACTGATGCACACTTGCCTGTATTGTGATTATACTTGGAATGTGTGGGAAGGTAATACAAGTGGTCAAGAGATGAATGAGGAGCTGTAAGGTGTTTCCTTTGGGAGCCTCTTGGGTTATATTCTGCCCCAAACAGAACTGAATACTGCCATTTCAACAGACATCTGTAAAATTCTAACCAGATGTTCAGAGGTTTGGCACTGTTGTGGTCAGTCGCTTACACCTATGGAACTGTTGGCATCATGCTTTGTTATCATTGTATAGGATAAACAGGTCAGCAACAGGCACGTGTCTGCAGGTTGCCTACAGAAAGCTGAGTTGGCTTTGTTTTGAATGGGGTGAGGTTGTTGGTCACTCTTAATTGCAAAATCTATAGCTTGTCTGAAAGCTGCTGTCCTGTGTGTCTTGCCACTCATTACAACTGTCTGGGAAATGCAGCTGTTTGTTGGAGAACCCATTCTTTTGCAGAAGCCTCATGGGAGGTAGTGCCAAGTCCTGTGGTGTGTTCTGACACAATACCTCATTCTGAGTAACAATGTTTGTCTCTTAATGGTCCCTACTTCCACCCTCTCCACAGTTCAGACCTCATGATCTGGTGCAGGAGGCAGCTGCACATGACTGTAAGTGTGCAAAATGTTAGAAATGTGAAGATAGGTGGGTACGGGGTGTGGAATGCTGGAGTCAGGAGGAAAGTTTAAATTTATACTTACTTTTTTATAGTATTTTGTCCCCAAGGCAGTTTGTTATAGTGATTGCTGAGCTCCAAAGGACTCTCTTCCTTTGTGGGGAATAGAGATTTAAATATGTATTGTTCTTCTGGGCAATAGTATTGAACAGTCAAGTAAGGTCCTTAATAGAACAAGGAAACCTTTAATTAGGACGAGTTGCATTCTTTTTTGCTTTGTGTAAGAGAAACTTGCATTAAATCAGATAAATAAATAAAACAATGGATGGGGTGGAGGAAGTTTGGAAGAAGCACATCTGTTTACAAAGTTAAGTGCTGATTTACAATAAAGTAGTAATTTTTACTTGGGAAGCTCTTAAAATAAGATTCCCCTTCTCCACATCCCTGAGCATCTGAGTCAAGATATTTTAAGGACATATTTTTCAGCTTACTCAGTGGTTTGGGTTTGGGTTTTCTTGCTCACTTTAATTTTTCATACAGGAAATACATTTATTGCAATGTAAAATTAATAGCAATGCTTATACTGTTATATTTTGGGATTAGGTCTGTACATGCATTGTAATGGCATTCTTCCCTTACTCATCTTTGTACTTCAGTTTATGTGATCTAAATAAACTGTGGTATTTCCTTTAAACATGAAGAATGATGAAGATCTTTTCTGGTCTGTTTTGGGGTGTACATTGCTCTGTGTTGCCAAGCTCCTGAAGTTAGTAACCTCCTGCACAGCCTCAGCAAATTGCAAGTGTGCAGTAAATTACGAAACTGGGACCTTTAAGGAATAATGTGTACTAGCTTCAAGGGTTTCTTAATTTGTCTTTGACAAAACCACAAAATACAGTCTCCTTTTCCCAAGAGCCACTGGTAAGAAGAAGCCTAGCAGATTTAAAGCTGGTTTTCTTTTGCACTGACTTATCTAATTTTTACTGGCTTAATTTGTTTGATGAGACAGTGGAATAATCTCCTGTCTTATATGACTTTTTTCCTAAAGGAACACCTCAAAATGATGGTTGTGATGAAGCTTTGGCCATCTGTCCTATGCCTGTCTTCTGCAGTTTAAATGCCGAATCCAACAATGATAAAAGACTGCTGTTGTCTGGGAAACAATTGATTCTACTCCTTGTTTGGGTTGAAAAGCTCTAGGGCATGGCACATAACAGTCCATTTCCCTATTTACCTATCTCTGGGTATTTTACATCCTCCTGCTCTTGCCTATCAAGAGAGTGCTTTCCAGAGCAAAATCCATAATGTCTCTTTAAAGGACCTAATCAAAACTCACTAAATTCAGAAGAAAGCTACTATTGACTTATTGGGCTTTCGGTTAGGCTTTTGGAGAGGAAAGGTGTAGCCCTTCGCATTAAGTAATTGATGTAATCTTCATTGGTCAAAATTTTATTTTATGGACAACTCTAGAAACATAACACTCCAGTTTTATTCATGAACATTAAACTCCATTTAAGTGCAGAACACTGCATCTTTCTTGTGGAGGTGCAAAGGATACTTCACAGTAACAGTATTCTTGGAGCTTGTTTAAATCTCTTGCCCTGACCCACATCTTGAGTCCGCTTTGTTCCATCCCATATGAGTAATTAATTTGCAGAATAAAACTATTGTCTTCCCTCACCCTGGAACTGCCTCAGCTGGCATGTGGGATTCTTTACCAGGAAGGAGAGGCAGGGACATTGTGTTGCATTTATAGAATGTGCTATTAAATGATTCTTCCTGTTGCCTGACTTGATCATGACTGGTTCTTGTTTGTCACAAGGATCAGTATGGTAACCTCACATAAGGAAGATACTAATAACTTGGCAGCGGGTATTTAAAAAGGTCTTTTTTTCCTGTATATCAATTAGGGCCCACTGCCTCTTGTCCTTTTGCTGGGCATCACTGAGAAGAGCCTGTCTTCCCTCTTCCTCTCCCCTCTCACCCATTAGATATTTTTAAACATTAAGATCCTCCTTGAGTCTTCTTCAGGATGAACAAACCTAACTCTCTTGGCTTCTCCCTATATTTCAGATGCTCCTGTGCTTTAATGATATCTGTGGCTCTTTGCTGTCCTCACTCTAGTATGCCCATTGTACTGGGTAACCCAGAACTGGGCATAGCACTGCAGATGAAATCTCAGCAGTGTTGTAGAGACAAAGCGATCTCCTCCCTTGACCTGCTGGCAACATCTTCCTGGTGCAACCCTGGAGGCTGCTGGGCCTTCTTTGCAATGAGGGCACACCATTCTTGAGCTTGAAGAAGGTGATCCTTGAAAACCAACCATCTGTCCTAGACCCTCTTCTCTCCAGGACAGTATTCCATGGGCTGGTAGTAGGTCCTTGAACAGCCCAAAGCCTGTTCTCCTGAGGTCCAAATACCCAAGGCAGTACAGACAAAGGGGGTGGCCTAGAAATTCAGGGTATCGTAGGAACTGATTGCTGTCATGTCTTGATGGCTTTTTGTGTTGCTTTTCTGGAGACATTTTGTCATGCTAGGACGGCTCTAACACAAACTGGCCCTGCTTCTGTTGAGTAATTCCTGAAACTGCTCTGTCCAGGAAGAACAGAGAAGAATGCATTGCTTGTAAAATTCCCCATGACTACTCATCAGGACAGCTGTGTAGATTAGGAGATATTGTTTGTTTGTTTGTTTGTTTGTTTTTCCCTAGCTCAAATTTAGAATCTTTGCCTTAATCCACATAGGATATCACACATTGTAAGGATGCACCAGCAGTAAATGTGTGTTTGTGATGGATAGATTTGTTGAGCTAAATTAACTAAATTTAATACCACTTAGATTTCATAATTGAAGGAATCGAGAAAATGCTAGTATATAGTTATTAAAGTCTGGATTGTTACTAAAGATTTTGTGAATTAGTGTTTCTGGTTAAAGAGTGATATTTCTCTGTAATCATTTTAAACCTATCTGATACTTAATAATTCTAGAGTAAGTGCTGCGGGGAAGGTTTAGGACAAGAATGTCCCTAGGTCAGTGATATAAGCTAACTATAGCCTTTGCAAGAATTCTCTCTGTGAACAACAACAACAACAAAAAGTATATCTGCCATCTGAACTGAACTGTTGAAATTCGTGCCTATAAACCAAATGAAAATGGAAACCTTATACGCCTTGTCAGCAAATTGCAAGCCATCAGTCACAGCTACAGATGAAAGCTAGCACGACCTACATCTGTCGTGTTGCTTACAATGGTGCCGGCATTACAGTTCCATTGTTTAGGTTTAGGGTCAAGCCTGTTGAGACCTCTTTTTATTCAGCTTTGAATGTATCCATTTTCATTAAGTTTTTCAAAGCCATATGAAAGACTCAGCAGGGCAAGGTGTGGCAATGTCAGACCCAAGTTAGTCTTGCAGCTAACTGTCTCGTAGTCACAGATGGTCACTGCGATTGTCCACACCAGTCTACCACCAGAGCTGCTATTGAAAGGGCACAAAACTGATGGTACAAAGGGATGCCTTTTTCCCCATCAGTAAATGAGGCTACTGTTGCTCTGAGCTGGCATTGTCAGAGGTTTTGTGAAGGAGAAGAATGCCTGTTGACAAACTAGTTTCCATGCTGAAAAACGCTACTCCCTAAACTTAAGAGATCTTTCCTTGGGTGAATAACTCTGACTAATACCAGGGTGGCATTTTGTAAACTGTTTTCATTGATTATGTGGATGATGGCTGTACTGGGAGGCCCAATGCTGACAGCAGTAAATGTAAGCCTGTTAACGTGCTAAACAAGGCATGCTTCTGTTTCGTAATTCCATTAGAGGAAAATCTCTTTGGCTGTACACTGTTAAAAACATCGGGGGCATTAATCGCTATTTTTCTGTGTTTAATCTACAACTGTTAAAGTGTCCTTACATGGATTGAAGGAGCTTGGTGAGTCGTCTCGAGTTATATAACTTGGCTAATCATGTACCAAATATCTTACTTTTCACGCTATGAAATGCAAGGTGTTAGAGGTAGTAAGTAAATCTTCCAAATCTTCTTTATTGTCAATGTGAATGTGCTTTTTGTTTTGTTTTGTCTTTAAACAGAGCTGCTTTTTCCAAGTGTTGCCTACTATTTTTCACCTTTTTTTGGTATGGTGGGGTGAAAGCCTCTGCACATATGACCTGCCTGTTTGTTAGCAGCCTGGCAAAGGTTCTGGTGAGATTAAAATAGTTCTTGCCTGAAAGAACAATAAAAAGCAATAAGGCTGATTCCTGTTGTATGGGATCCTTTGTGGCCTTTGACAGATCAGTTTACCACTAGCAAGGGAAGCCTTAAAATTCAAGTGACTGCAGTGATGAAATGGATGCTTGTTCCTGACTGGGAAATACCAAGCCTTTATAGAGACTAGTTGAGTTACTCATAACGTAACGTTTAGAATTCATACCTTAATAATTAATGTGCGCATTTTTTCATTGGTTTATTTTTTTGCCACCCTTATCCTACTGAAGCTGTCCATTTCTGAGCCTCCTGTGCTATAGTGGAACTTTTCAGCTCCCAAGGCCTTCCATAATTTCTGAGTGGCCCCTTGCCTCAGGAATTTCATAACACGCTGACTGCATGAATGTCTGTTTGTTCCGCTGGTCTTGGAGTCTGTTGCTACATGAAATGTCTTGGCTAGACAGGTACAAGTTACAATAGAGTGTATTTCTACATGTGAGAGGTAATGAACCTCCTAAAGTACTTTGGCTTGCAGTCACCAGAATTAAATACTTGTGTGATAAACATGGAACTGAAAAAGTAATATTTTTCCCATAAAATGAAAGTGATTTACAGAGGGATTGGTCTCACTGTTCCAGAAAGAAACTTCCAACTTTCTTCTGCCTGGATTATTCTGTTAACAAGAGAATCTAAAGAATGAGACTTTTGCTGGGAAAGACATGACTATTGATGATTTTTATGATTCTGAAGAAACTCAAAGGAATTTGACACTGACCTAAAGCTGAGTCATTTGTGCGACTAGTTCTTCTTAACAACCTCAGTCAATGCCCCCTTGCTTCTATGGCCATGCTTTCTGCTGCCTTGTGTGGGCTCAGCTCTGAGATTATTTTCCCATTTCTGCCTTACTACATGCAAATAATCCCGAAGCAAACATAATGTAAATTATTAGAACTTGTCAGTAGTGACTTCCTGGAAGCTGTGTCCTGTTTGGGGGTGGCTTCTGTGCTTGTGGTTTCCTTTCTCATAGCTAGCCTGTGTTTAGCATGATGTCAGCGTAGTTTATACTGCATGTATTTCAGGCAGAAGCCTTTCCCCATTGTTTCTGATGTAACAGGTGCTGGTAGACTGAGCAGTAAATGTAGTTGGGTCGAGCAGTACAGATATCACAAATCAGAAGCCTTGTGCAAAACCAGTCAGCCTCTGGAAGCCATGGACTGCAGAGCTCCAAGGTCTGGGGGTGACACTCTGGTTACCTGACCAGAGCCTGGTTCCTCCATTGCCAGAACTAACTGGCCTGGGCAAGTGCTGGGGACAGCCATAGCTGCTTTCAGCAATGCCTATGCCAGTATCATCCTGCACCTACCTGATATGTGGAAGGTTCTTCTGACTCCATTGTTTCTGTGTTCTGGGAGCTTACCACCTACAGATAAACAGATAAACAACCCATCAGTGAACTGGTCAGGCACTGGTTTAATTTATGGTTTAAGTAATACTGAGAAAGAGCTGCTTCAGATTTTCCATCATCATTGTCAGAACAGAAATACCACTTCAGCTCCACATTTCAGCTTCAGTTTAACTCCACGTCCAGAAAGAAATCAAGCCCTGCCAAATGCACTAAAGTCAAGCAGAAGATCTTATTGACATGTCAGTGGGTTGTACCAACAGAACAAGTACTTGCTAAGTTTCATTTTAAGATATTGCTTTCTGGCATTGCACATGGGCTGAAATTTCTAAGGATCAATAAATCTAAAGCAAAAACTTTTGAGTATAGTATGCTCTGCCTAGGGAGTAGTTTCTGATCTATTTAGACCAATTATACCTTCTTTGTCTGGTTTCAGATATGGCTGTAAGTCAGATGGAACAGTAAATTCAAGAACAGTTAAAAGATCTAAGGGGTAGTTTGTGTGGTGTTGATTTTGAGTTTTTTTGGTTTTAGATTTCTAATTAAAGGAAAATCTGTTAGTTATCCCCCAGGTGTTAAGTTATTAAATAAAATGTGCTGGCTGCATGAATTATATTGAGATTTGAGCTTTTGAGTAACAGCAGCATCCTGAAAAACTGGGCAGGCATAATGTTTGGATGGAAGAAAGAGAAACCTTCCTTGTTTGTGAGGAGTTACTGCTCTGCACACTGCACTTGCTGTTCACATTGCAAAGTCAACATCAACATCCCAGTGTCATAGGAATATTCTGCCAATTACATAGTTAAATGTCCAAAGTGATTCTGTATGCATTTCCTTACTATTCTAGTGGTTTAAAATGATACTTTCTTATCCTATGCCACTTCTTTTAGAAGATACTTGTAAAAGCAACTTTGCAATTCCACACACAGCAGACTACTGTAACTTCTTTGCAGATTGTAAAGTGGCTTCTAGATGTTCACAAAACCCAGAACAGTGTAGGACTTTTTACCTTACCTGATAATACAGCTGAAAGCATCTCCATCACCTTTAGAGAGGTATCACGTTCTATGACAGAATAAAAATGTCTGGCTGGTTATTACCATTGTCATTTCCTTCACGATACCTATTTCTAGTAACCTATCCTGCATTATGGCTTTTCTTAAGAAGAAAAGGAGAGATTCTACCCTGAGTAATTGTATTCACCCAGACCCTTTTTCATACTGTCTGGGAGCCTGAGGAATGCTTTAGCATTCCAGTCTGGCAGGAGGATACAGGATGCTAGAATTCATCAGCTTGGGCCTGTTGCTACATTAGAGCTTTCAGCGTGAGAACTCTTGGGAGTTCATGAACTACTTCTAAGGAGCTCTGCAGCAGAAAACTAGGAAGACAAACCTGTTAATAATAGGCTTATATTGGCTGTGTATGTACATCTTCTGCAAAATACTTGTGCTGTTGTTCAACTCAAATGGGATTGAAATGCAGTGCTGTTAGGTACTGCATTGCTGTATGCCTCAAACTACAGTGTGTTTTAATTGTTAGGACTATTTTTCACTGCTTTAGGATTCTTGCTTTCTTTTGTGTTCACTCATTTTGTGTCCCATTTCTCAAAGGTGGCTGTTGGTACCCTTTTTGCCTCTGAGTTCTTCCACCTAAATTCTTGATCAGTCTGCACTGTGAGAGCAAGCGCGCTGCCTCTGCATCTCGCCTGCCAAAAGCACTAAGTTGATGTGTTAGTCTTCCTGAGGTGGCTGGACCTTGCCCACTCTGTGCCTGTCTGCCTGTAAGGAGGGTCAAGCATCTTAATTTTAAAAGCCTGCCTGTGTTTTCGGGGCATTTGCTGTTGGTTACCAGTTAGTTCTGTGTGGCAAACTGATACTACTTTTAGAGCTCCTTTCCCTCCATCCCTTGACTTCCTTTCAAAAATATGCAAAAAAAAAATGCAAATATTTCAGGTACTGCTGTTATTATCAGTGTAAACCTTTCGAGGCATTCTCCCAAGGGAAATTACCAACACTTTATTCATCAGTGTACTTGACAGTAGTCTCGCTGGATTGGGTTGCTATTGTCATTTAGTTACTCTGTGTTCTGGTACAAAGCATAGGGAAAACGGAATGATTTCTGAGTGGTTTATATCAGGAAGAACTGGAATTTGCTTTTCCAGTCTTTAAATGTATAATTCCTTCATAAGTTGCTTGCTAAGTTAAAGATTAATTACTGCTGGAGCTTTCCATAAAACTGGAGTGGCAGAAAGGAGACTTACAGTAGTACCTTGCAACAGGGGCTGGAATTGGGCCCCATACTTCCCAAAGAGGTGGCCAAACCTCCATGCTTTAAGTTCATCGTTCATCACCTTGACTCAAGGAAGAACTGATCTCTTTCTCCACCTTGCTGTGTGGTGCTGTCTGTTTAAAAGTAGCTGAAGATGGATTTTTTTAATTTTTATTTTTTTTTAGGTGGAGTTTAACCTGAACTCAGTACATTTTTAAAATAAATATTTTTGGAAAGTGTGATAAAAAAATCTCAAAATTAAAAAGCACAAAGGAAATTCTAACTGCTTGAGCTGCATATGCTTAAAGTTTATGAAAAAAGGTATTCAGGGACAGGGTGCAGTGTTGTGTCTTGCATCCTCAATGCAGCTGCTCAGCAGCGATAAGGAAGCAATGCTCTATTCATGCTGACCTTGTTTCCAAAGAAGCCTTGTCCTATGAACTACTGAAAATAAGGAAGAATTTCCTGTGACATGCTGCTCATGTTGGCTTTTAAAGGGGAGTAGAATGAAATCTCTGAGCATGACACATACTGTATCTAACCACACAGGATTTCCTGTGCTGGAATGGAAGCTTAGTGGAAGCCACGTTTTTTCTGTTCCTCTTAATTCATTCAGAAAAATAGAGGTCAGCATCATGAATTGATATGGCTGTAGTCACTGTTAAAAGCTAAAATCAGCAATTGCTAATGGATACATTGGGATGCCAAGAGGGCTGCAAGGCAGAATTGCTTGCCTTCAACATAATGAAACCTACATGTGCCTCTGATTACACTTTTAAACTATTGTGAGAAGACCTGTGCAATTAAAAACTCCATCTCACAGAAGGTGAGAAAAAGAATGTGTATATTAGATTTCAGCATCTTTTGGTGTATACTTTTCTCTGTCATCAGAATGAATTAAGCTAGTGATAAACTTGCAGAAGACATAGAACAACACTTTGATTTTTGCCTCTAAAAACATTGCTGATTATGAAGAGGGTTAAAATTATTTATTTTTCCTTAAATTAAACTTCATTTTATAATACCTAAATAAAAATTCCAGTGGGTTTTTTTCTGTCTTCTGCTAATTTGCAACATTATCTTCATTGGGTTTGACTAGTAAAATCGGAGCTTCCTGCCATAACTGCAGGGAAGTTTGGGGTTATGCAACTGATGTTGACAGGATAAAGTGCATGTATTTTTAATCCTGTTTTAAAAAATAATCACCCTGTTTGCCATAGATCTTCAGAGAGTGAGCTAACAGCCTGTGCCTTTTGCTCATATCCTACCTGTGCTTAATGGCAAGTCATCTGGGCACACTCACACTGTGTAGTGGGACTATGCAAGCTCACTTTGCTCCAGAGCCAAGCTGACCAGACAGCCTTCTGACTATGATATCTTGATGGGAAATCTAGAGCCTTCTTGGTACTTCTTGACTTGGGTTCAATGTTTTTAAGTCACTAATGTGTTTTTATTGTTCCTTAGTCCAAACTATGGTCTGGTGTCATCCTGGAATTATGTATTTACTGACTCAAGTCGCTGTGTGCACACTGTGCAAGTCTACTTCCCACCTACAGCATTCATAGCGGAGAGTGATTTCACAGTAGTTTTCACTTTTACTCAAGTGATGTGATTTGTATTATTTAATGCCATCTATATTTGCTATTTACTATTTTATTTGGGTTCTTTTTGTCCAAGCAGTAAGTTTTCTTACACCTGGAATGGTTCTCCATCTCTCTAGCAGTTCTGAGACATCTGTCTTAAGATGTTTTTCTGTTTTTTCAAAGGCAAAAGGTCACCTGGTAGCACACCTGTAGTGCTTCTGCTTGGTAGAGTTTCTTCATTTTCTCCCACAGTATTCATAGCCTGCTCCTGCAGTTCCTTGAGTGTTATGAGAGCCAGTGAATGGTATATGCAAGAAGCCTATATGGACAGATTTGACCTGCTTTCTAGCACAGTCCCATTTGACATGTTTTCATGTTACACATACCAACATAGCACATAAGCTGTTTCTATACAATGTCTTTGCAGTTCAATTTTTACTTAAGTCAGGATTTCCATTTGTATGTTACTGAGGGGATACGTGGATCTTGTATGTCCCATTTAATTGATTAAATATTTGAAACTCAAAACAAAATCATAGGAGGCAAACAATTAAGGACTTTTTGTGTATGTTTTACATGAGGACTTCCTTCTATGCCACTTTGCATGTATTTTGATTGTGTGTTTATCTTGAAAGAGCAGAACAGTACCCTGGAGTCACTACAGACAGATGGGTATGTAAACAGTTTGCAGAAGCAAATAGAACTTGTAGATGAGAACATTTCCACTCAATTGGATGATCTGTTAAATAAGGCAGAATTTAAAGGCACTTCTAAACAAAATGTGGTGGGTTTTTGCTCTCTTCCCGCAACCCCCAGCTCCTCCCCGGATAAATATCTGAACAAGCGTTCTACTTGCTTCTAGAATTGGATAGTTAAAGAGGGAATTCTGTCTTTCTTTATTCTGAGTTCACTGTAAACCATTTTGAGTTGCACAGAGAAGTAGCGTAGCTCTTAAAAATCTCTTTTATTCGCAACACAAAGTATTGCAGGTTTTAAAAGTGCCAACAATTTAAAAATACTGTATATCTTACCACACTTTTGACAGTTGAGGTAATATTGTGTTTTAGCTTTTTACCTAAAAGGAAGTATTCTTCATCTTTGGTTTACGTATCATATTTCATGTCTGGGTATCAGACAAACATTATTGTGAGGATAGTAGCATATATCATTCAGTCTGAGCAAGGCTGTAGTTGCGTTGGCCTAGTAGGAATAGTTTGGCAACTCAGCGTAAGTCCTAGAAGTACTTCACTGAGAGGAATAAAGTTTGCTCAACTCCTCCAAGGTTCCTACTAGTTTCGATCTGATTTTCATGCCTCCTATTTGTTTGGTCGCCAAGTTACCATATTCCCCTTAGGCAGGCCAGTCTCATTCAGCCTTTGTAGGACACAGTGTGATGCAGGATCTCTGCCCCAGACTCTCTACTTGCAAAGGGAAAAGGCTTTTGGTAGCCTCTGTTACCACTGCCTGCCAAAATTCCCTTAGAAAGCCATCCCCCCATTCTGTATGTGAAAGATGCCTTTACCCATTACATTTACATCCGTATACTATTTAAATGACATTGACTCTTTTTGGTGCAGTTCTTACAGTGCAGTGGTGGTATCCTGCACTTCTGTGCCCTAATGGTAATGGCTAATGTTCCTCAAGGTTTTCTACTTCAGCCCATCCTGAAATTTCTCATGTATGGATTTGATAGTTTTGAAAGGCGAGACTTCGCTTGGCACAATGTTCAAACAGATTTCATGGGGTAATAGATGGTTTTCATTACGGAAATGTGAGCTTTTCATCCTTGGGCATTACTGTAATGACATCTTGAGAACAAAAGGTTGCAGCTCTGGATTCCTCTGTGCACAGTCTGCTCCCAGGTGTCCTTGGCTGTGCCAGACATGCTGCTCCTCTGAGCGCCCCAGCTCCACAGCCTGGTTTCAGGACTGACCCTGATGTTGTTGTTAGATGGATGTTGTTAGGAAATTCTTCCAGTTTTTCTGTTTCCCTATTATTAAACCCCATTTTTACTGACAGTTTCCTTGCCAAAGCCTTGTGTTTTGGGGAGCAGCACAGCTGTTTGCTACTCCTGCTTCTCCTGCTCATCTCCAGGTGGGTTGACATCACTGTTGTTCACCACCTTCCTTTTTATTTTGTCACAGCAATACCATCAGTCTTTTCTGATCATCTTCTGGCTCTCTCACCTTCTGCTTAGCTGCAGCTTCTTCTTGTTACCTTCACAGGGCTCAGCACTGTGCCCTGCTGCCCATCTGTCAGCATCTGCTCCTTCCATCCAGCAGCAGTGTGCCCCATGACCCTGCTCCGTGCTCCAGCCTCATCCCTCCTCTCTGCCATCAGGCATTTCTCCATGTCATTCTTCAGGCGAGTGCTTTGCCCAGGTTTCATCTATCTCCTATTCTTTCAAGTTTTGGGCTGGAAGCAGTCTCCCCCTGTTTACAGAAGACATTCCCCAACCAGAGATATAAACCAGTATCTACCTATGGTTTGCTGAAATTGTCACTAGAAATGTGAAGTATATTCCTTCCTGAGCTTTTAGGTCTCTGGTTTGGAGTGTGACATCCTTAGGGCAGGCATTAGGTCTACTCTGTGGAGTTCTGCCCAATTTTATTCCTATAAAAAGAAGAGCCAGCAGACAATAATGTGGTTTTATTTTCAGCTCTTCGATGATTCCACATATAGACTGAACAATACCTTGTTCTTTTTTTCTTTTCTTTAAGTGCACAGACGTGTAGTACATCCATGCCTATGTGCAGCTGCAGTGGTGATTTGGTTTAGTATTTGCCGGATCACAGCAGACACATCTGATCTGGATTTCAGGAGACTGATGCTTGACTGCTTGTTCTGAATAATAGGATGTAAAACACCAGCTCTGCTCTCCTTCTCAGAATGTTAAGGAGCAGGAGCACTCCTTATTGCTCAGACCTCATTGCCTGGCCTTTTATTCCCTGTTTGGTGGCATTAAGTGGCCATTGCATTTATTTTCTTTGGTTTTGCAGAGCTGTGTTGGCTATAGACTGGAAAGCAAGTGGCTTTCCAACACCTCAATATTGTCACTGCCGTATTTGCATGAAAGTCTCCATTATCCCAAAGCTTTAACCCTCATCTGTTCCATCTGATCTGTCGGCATTATTATTCACTGGCTTTCATGTCATGCAAAACTCCACCAAGATGGAAAGGAGGACCTCTTGCTTTTGAGATTTGGCAAAGCTAGCTAGCATGAGAATTTGCTTTGGGCCTGTAGAGATGCAGTAATGAATCTTTTAATAGTTCCTGTTCTGCTTCCTTGTCCTTACAGAGATCTAAAGATGTCTTTGAAAACAGCCCTGTTTATTATAATGGCTTGTGAGTGAGAAAAGAAGGATGGAGTTAGGCTATTGAGTGTGGTGGTTGCTGTTTTGGAAGAAACATTTCCAAAAAACTGGTGTTGAGAAAAGAAATACAAATGTGGGGAACTGACTGTGAAAATCTGGAGTAGGAAGACCTGTTATATCCTTACATGGATGAAAAAGGTAGATGGTGGCTCACCAAGACCTCCAAACAGTTTTTTACAGGTATAGACCAGCAAACAAACCTGCTTCATCTTGACCTCTCTGTGGTCAAGCTGGTTTCCAGGTGCTACTTCAATTTACCCCTGTAAGTCTCTGCAGTGGCTGTTCGTTCGGCAGGTGGACCTTTCTTAGCTTCTCCCTTCCTGCTTCGAACTGGGATAATTTCAGTAAGTTAATAGTGTATATTTGTAGTAAAGAAAGACATCATAAATGTATTGGTTAGTGTGATTCAAACCTTAGCGGTCTAGTTAAAGAATGATTTTTAATAATAGCAGGGAATTAAGGAAAAGGATCCTTAACGGATGTGATAGCTATAAAGTGAG
>JAVHNF010062717.1:7397-19774 GCA_034783455.1 Micropsitta finschii
ATGTCTTAATAGGAAGAACCTGTAGAGCCTTGCTCTCCGCTGAGCACTCCCCAACCATGTTCTGTACCAGATGTGGTCATATGGGCGTTCACCTCTTCATTCGTATCACAGCTTAGTCTACTCAGATGTTACTTCTAAGAGGCACCCACGTGTAAGTTTTCCATAAATTTTTTCACTACAAGATCAGTTTTGGTTGCTGCAGCTTTGTCAAACTGAAATTATTTGAGCTGCCCATGTTAGGGACATCCATCAGGCTGTTTCAAAAATATGCTGGAACTGAATAAACCCAACAGGTGACATAGTCCACATATTTCAAATAAAGGAAAACTATCTACTCACGAAAAAAAATAATTCTGCAAGTTAGTTAACTTTTTAAGAAGCCTGCACCCCTTCTCATGTTGGTAGAAGCCTCTAGAAACGTCTTGCAATCACAGCTTAGAAAGAAAGACGCCTACAGGCTTGAGTCCTTTTCAGTATCCCTGTGGAAAATCATCTAGCCGAGGCCAAACTCGTTCATGCCATTTGCACCTCTTGCAAGTGTGCCAGCTGAATTCTTTCAAGATGTCATCATCAGTCTTCTACTAGCTTCTCGGGGGCTCCTCTGCAGGCCATTCACACAAAGACACGTGGTATTTTCTGTCTTGGGCCAGAGGTGATGCAGTAATGCTATACTGACATTTGACATTCTTTTTTTCATGTCTGTTAATTCCACTCTTTGCTTAGTTCATTAATCAAAGCAGGACTCAGGACAGGATGAGCCTGACTGGTCGTGGAGGATTCTCACCACCCACCATTCTGCTGACAATTTCCTGCTTCTCACTTCAAGAGGTCTCCCTGCTCTCATCTACTCTTACCCTTTCCACTCTCCTGTAAATTCATTTACAAACTCACTTCTGATAGCCACTGTCTCACTGAGACTGGTACCCAGACCAAAATAATGAATTTAAATACATAGTGTGGTGTGACTTTCGCTGGAGACAAAGAAGCAAGAAGCTGACACCTGGCACTACAGAAAAGGTCTCTGAACTTTTATGCCTCCCATATACATTTAGGTACTCACATTAGAACATCTTGCTCTGCATATCTTGAAGGACTGACTCAGTGACTGCTCATTAAATGACTGTTCAGAGAGAATGGCAGGATTTAGATCTCTCAGCATAGGAGAAAACGATATTTTCATTAACAGAAGTCTCACTGCACAGTTCCTTTGCATTTAGTCAGGAAACTGCTCTGCTGCTTGACATGAATGACAGGGAGGCTGGACAGACATGACTATGAACACAGAAACCAGACTACCCCAGGTCACATAAGGCAGAACTCCTTTCTAGGAAAAGCCAGGGAAAAACATTTGTTTCTTCTACATTCTTGACTTCATGTATTGTGTTGCATTGAGTTGATCCTGAGATTCAACTCATGCCCAAAACAAGGCAGAATGTTTTGATGAATAATGCAACCCTTCTCTGGGAGACAGGCACACTCCATTTAAAGAAGACCTTATGCTGTTTTGAGGGAGTAGTGTATTTCATGGCAGGACGTTTCAGATAGACAGACAGAATCATGCAGCTGACCCAGCGTGTGGCACCACACAAAGGAATGAACCAAAAATCTGTGAGCCAACACGATGATTTCATAGCTCATTAATGGAAGGTACTTTGAAATTCCTTCTAATTTCAGGATCCATGCACTTTGGTTATCAGGGCCTGTAACCATACCTTAACTTCTTAAAAGAAGCATCTCAAAAGTGAACGCTTAGTAGAAAAAAGAACACTTCTGCAACTTCCGTCACAACACGTATGGAGGACCTTGTACTCAAAGAGTGTCAGATGCTATTTTTATCTTCCAGAGTACAGGAAGGAACTGAGAATTATTGGTGTTCCCGGATTTATTTTTTACTTCCTGAAGTGGTTTCACTCTGCCAGTGAAAACCTCATTTCTACAATGCAAAGGTTTTCATTTTTTTATGTGCATGAACACAGAATAAAGCCACTAAGAGTTAACTCAGGAAACCTCACAGGAGAGTGGAAAAGACACTTGGATACAGTCTTAAGTACACTTGTCTGGTGCAGAATATAGTACTCACCACTACAGCAACTCACCTGTAAAATACTGGCTTGGAAGTCTAGTTTCATAAAAATTAGGGGAGACAAAGAGTAACTGTTGATTCAAGGCCCACACAGGTGTTAGAAGCAGTTATCTCCGGTTTTCAGAACAAGGGCTACCTAAATAAACTGTTCACCAACCTCAAGCTATGGCCTAGGTTCCAATGGAAAGAGGCTGAGCAAAATACCACACAAGACTAAGGACCCACCAAACACTCTACAGGACTGCATGGGAACTCTCTCTCCCCAGCCTTGAAACACAAAATTTGACCAGTGTGGTGGGATCAAAAGCCTAGTTTTACAAGGGGATTATTTCAGAGTAAGAAACTCAGCCACGTGTTGAAGAGCAGTACCGTTAGCCTCAAGCTCCACAGGTCCAGGCTGCACAAACCACCAACCTACAGGTCATTTATCTGGGAAGTTATGTGCTGCTTCCTACTACAACAAGAGCTCCTCAAGGGTGAAAAGTATTTAAGAAGCCAGTCTTGTTCTGCTCATTCGTGAAAGCTGGCTGCAGAGAGCCTGGTGCTTACAGCAATGCAGGGAAATGGTGCTGGCAGCAGACGGAAAAAAAAGGCAAGTTGCCTGTCATAATCCTTCCAACAGAGAGATCTATAACTGTTTACACAAGCATGGAGAGAGAGTTTCCAAGACGAAACAGCTGCCCCAAAAGAGTGTAATGTGAATTTGAAGTGGGAAGACTTCCAACTTCCATCTCAAAAGCACTAAGGACCTCAACAATTTGCAGCAGCGGCACATTTGCACAGGCAAAAAGCATATGATCTCTCCATCAGACAGGTTCTCACCAAAGAACAGCTCTGCTCTGGCTCAGGTAGAGTTGTGGTGTTATCCAAATGCTGTTTGCAGAAGGTAAATTAATTTCGGTTTTCCTAGGCGCAATATCTGGCAACTCAGAGGGCAAATGAGTAATCATACAATTCTTTCAAGACTTGGGCAAGAAAGAAACAAGAGCAGAAGTCAGAAACGTGTCTGAAGCCTGCTTCAGAACAGCTATTGCAAGTGTAAGAATTAAATTTTCATTTCACTTTTGCAAAAAAGAAAAAAAAGTGAAAAAGACCTGGAATTCACCACCATGGAATGGTGGGATGGAAAAGAGCAATTTTTTGTTTGGAACTGGCCAAATAAAATGGAACTACAATGTACTTGTCTTCTCTCAAGGGCCAGATGGAAAGGACTGGCATTCTGTCAGCAAGTCAGATCCCACAGTGTCCAACTGCTCCGTTCCAGACAGCTGCAATACTATGCTGATGTTGTCAACCTCTTCAGTCTCAGGAAGCATATACTTGTTCCTTCCTGAAGGCAAAGTATGATGATGAGACAAAGCTCCTGTTAGGCAAAGAGAAGATACCAGAGTGCCAAAGAGGGCAAGGCTTACAAGACACACAAGTTCAGGTTCATGTTCCTTAGGAACATGTATCCTGGTAGTTACTTTGGCTGTACACTGATGGGATTTATATTGCTTTTGAACACGTGCTTCCGATATTGACTGCAAATTGATTAAATAAAAGCTGGGCGCAAGAGATGATGATGATACAATCTTTAAGAGACTCAGATACTTTAAATTGTCATACACTAAATGACACTTGAACACAGTTGTTGGCAGTAGTTTTCCTAATTCCTTCAATGCAGTTTTGATGTTCTGCTGTGCACAGCTTTTCAGAGATAAGGCCTAGAGTCACTACATGCATGTTTGCAGTGACTTTTTGAGGACTACACGTACACACACACAGAGAATGCCCTGTCACCAGGAATAACACAACTTGTGGGCTCTAAGAAATCTTTAGACACGAACAGGTTGAACTGAGGATGAACAGAACTAAATGCAGTGCTGGGAAGTGAAGTTCCCAGGTCAAAACTGCATTCATCAGCTCTGGTTTGCATAGCACTGGGGACCCATTTCACACAAACACCTGGACTAGAAGGTATTACAAACAAAATGGGAAGCAAGCAACTTAAAGACAAACTCGGATTTTAGACATTCATGATTAATAGATCATTAAATTTAACTTTGCACTGCACAGCTTGGATATACTGCACCAGTTTCTGCATAGACTGAACTCCTTCAGATTTTGGATCCTCAGTTTGGATTCCTATTATCCGAGACACAGGAGATGCAGCCATCTTGTTTTACAGCCCATTACAGGAGAATCTGGTATCTATTTTCACTGGGCAAATCAAGCGTTCAGTGAAGTATTCTTGGCCTTCAAGATTCCTGTGTTCAGCCTGTGGTTTGTAGGGGAACAAGCAAAGGAGCCCCACTTTGCTCAATCCGTTCGGATTTCGAGATGAATTAAAGGCATCAGATTGAAGCAAGAATGAGTTTATATGCCAGATTAATGTTTCCTTAAGCACAGGCACATCCAGTAGCTTCTCCTTAAAGCCTTCCCAGAGCTTTCACCGGCTGTACTTGCTGCCGGCTGCAGGCACCAGCCGCCCTCTGAAGTCCACGTACGCTGCAGGCCCGAAGCCGATTTCAGCGGCTGGGTCTCTCCATCCGGCTGCGTCCCCCTGACGGAGCACCGGAGGCTCCTCCCGTACCGCGCGCCGCCCGCAACCTGCGCTCAGCTGGACCCGGCGAGCGTCGCGCGAAGCAGCCCCATCCCCCTGCTCAGAGGCCGGCTCCAGCCCGGCCCCGCTCCCCGCCGCCCTGCTCCCCGCAGACCCAGCTCCCGCCGCGGGGTGCGCTCAGCTCCCGCCGCGGGGTGCGCTCAGCTCCCACCGCCGGGCCCGCCCGGCTCGCACCCCCCCAACCCCTCCCGCCACTCGCCAGCCCGCGCACAGCCGTCACGCGGCAGCAAAGAAGCCGCGGCGCCCCGCGCCATGACTCTCCCGTCACGTGCACAGACCCAGCCAATGGGCAATGAGCGCCTAGGCCACGCCCCTCCGCGCGGGGGTGGCTGCGGGAGGAGGAGGAGGCGGCGGCGGCCGGATGCGACCGCGGTTGCCATCGCGGCGGAGACAAAGCGGGGCCGGGCGGGCGCGGCGCCCCGGCGCTGCCGCAGACGTCATCCGGCAGGCGCGGCACGGCGGAGGCCCCGCCCCGCCCCGCCCCGCCTCGCCTTGCGGTGCGGTGCTGGCCTGGCCGTCCGGCGGGGGCAGTAACCGGCGGCGGGGGGTGGCGGGTGGGGAGGCCTCGAGGCGCACGCGGGCCGGCTGCCGCCGCAATGGCCTTGGCTAATTACAGCAGCCTGAACCGAGCGCAGCTCACCTTCGAGTACCTGCACACCAACTCGTGAGTACCGGGTAGGGCCGCGGCCGCCGGGCAGGGCTGCCGTGGGGCGGGGCTGGGGCCGCGCTGCCCGTCCCTCCTCCGGTGCCCGTGCCTGTGGGTGATTATGGGAGCGCCCGGCCGAGGCCCCGTCCACCGCGTTGCCCGCCCTTTTCCTCGCTCGTCCTGGGCGCCTCGTGGGCTGTTCACAGCTCCGCTGCCGTGCACGGCAGGCGGGCATGCGGATGTGGGGAGTAACAGTGGCTGGAGAGCATGGGCCGCTGGGGATTCACGGGTGCCGCCTCGAGGGCAGCCGTTGTCCCAGGGACGTGCCCTTGCAGTGCAGCGGCTGCCATCCCTCCAGCAGCACATTTCATTCGTGCCCGAATATTTTGTGCAGGTGTATTTCAAGCAGGAATATGACGTTCTTCTTGTGATCAGTTTTTTGAAGCTGCTGTGGCTTTTTCATGTCGCTGATAAATCCTCCAAACTAAAATCTTCTGAGAAGAGACAAAGTTCTTTGTCAAAGTTTGTTATATCAGGGCGCTTTTCTCAAAAATGGCAGGCACCGCCAGGAAATCGTGTTTGCCAGGGTTAAGCACTCATCTGCGACCTTCCTGTTGCACATACATTTTGTAGTGCCACATACAGAAGAGTTTAAAGAGAGATCTTGTTCTGGCTGAACTGCCTTGGAAGAACAATGTGGAACCACACTTGGCATTTCCTCATACTGATCAGCTGATCACTAGTGTAAGGTTGTCTTCTAACGATTCGTGGAGGAGTTGACTCTTACTGTTACCATCAATAGAAGAAGAAATTAAGTGCAGGCTTAACTTTTCATTTCCTTTGTGTGAAGGTAAGCTTAGAATGGAAGACCACAGTGGTCTGCAGCAGTCTGAAGACTTCTGATTTACGGGCAACTTGATTGTGAAGTAGGTTTTGTTGGTAACTCAGGATACATCTGCAAGAGCAACTAAGATGAATCTCCTATGCCAAGAGCATTATGGTCCGTTTCTTTGCAGAATCAGGAAGATAATGGGTTTTGCACAGGAGAAGAAACCTAGTAGCAGCCTGGTGTCACCCTTGGGTCCTTGTCCTATGGCTTCGCTCTCTGACTTGACTGGTAGTGGTTACATGTGCAGTGATCGGTCTGGTCCCTGAAGATGATGGACAAAAATGACTCATGTCCCTGGTGCTGTCAGTGATTTGTGAAATTCTCATGTCCAGCTGCAGGGAACAAACTTTTTTATGGATTAGAAGACCATATGGCAGAGATCTGTCAGCAGCTTGTGTTTGCCTGCAGAACACCAGAAGGCTGTCCATCTTCATAAGAAGTTAATGTTTGTGCTGCGGAAAAAGCTGCCCCTAAGCACTAAATGCTAAAGCTACTTCATGTTGCCACCATACTTCCTCTTCTGCTTATGCTGCTGGTCTATTTCCAGTGTGCCACATGTCTACATTATATAACTACATTATTACATAATTGTTAGGAGGAGGTGGAAGCTAATGAGTATGAACAAGCCAGAGCCAGGGCTTTTTGTCCATCATGAGCGAAGAGCCTCTTCAGATATGGGAATAAGCATAAGACAAATGCTTCACTAAGAATGAGAGTGGAAAAACTTGAGTCATTTTAAAAGCAAAAAAACCCCAAGCCACTCAAACCAACCCACGACAAACACCCCCCCATTCCCTCAATTAAAAATTAGCAAAAACCCTTAAACCACCCAAAAGCAACCTATGAGCAGCATAGAGCTTTTGATAATGGAGACTCCCGTCTTTTGGACTGCTCTTTCTTGCTAGGAAAGCCATACTATCTCAGAAGAAAGTTCATTTCAGTGTTAAAGGTGTTCTTACAGTCATGGAGGTAGAAGTTCCTTAAATTGTAGTCAAAAATAAGCCATCTGGTTGTTGAGGTGCAGAAGGAAGCCATGACTTCTGTTTCTTTCTCCTTTAAGACTTCCTTTAGATAAAGTCCTAGTGTGTCTAACACAGAGTTCTCAGTCTGAAGTGCTTTACAGAAGCCAGTTTATCTTGCCTCTGAACTTGAGGACTTGGCAGCAGATCTTTTCAGTAGCTGCTTAATGCTGCCATGTCTGATGGCAAATTTAGCAGCACGTATCTGAATCACTTCAGTTGCCATACCTTTTTTTTTTTTTTTTAATACAAATTGCACTCTGCTTTTCCAAGCACTTTTCTTGAGAAATAGTTGAGTAGGGACAGACTTTTAGAAGTGCCTATAGCAAAAGGACAAGGGGTGATAGTTTTAAAGTGAAAGAAGGGGGATTTAGACTAGGCGTAAGGAAGAAATGTGTTACAGTGAGGGTGGTGAAGCACTAGCACAGTTTGCCCAGAGAGCTGGTAGGTGCCCTGTCTCTGGAAACATTCAAGGTCAAGTTAGACAGGAGCAATCTGATCATGTTGGAAGATGTCCCTGCTCAGTTCAGGGGAGGTTGAACTAGATAACTTTCCAACCCAAACTGTTCTGTGGTTTTCTATGTGAATGTTCTTTCAGATCCTAGAATGAAAACCACATGTACAAACGTGGAAATTGCCCATGCATCGTTTTTATAAGGCAAGCCACCTGCTTGAGTTCACATTAATTTTCCATAAAAGTAAATTCTTTAAGGTATTTCCAGTACCATTCATTAAGATAATCACAGAAACGCACCTGAGCCCAGACAAATTTGGTTTGCATATTTTGAATATGTGCAGTGCAAAAATGATGGAATTTGTTAAAAGTTGAACAGTTGAAATTGTCTTCTGAGAGTATGTAGGGTTTAGCTTGTAACTGAACTTCAGGGTTGTTTTCTGTAACTAGAATTGTCCTGTTGAATACAGCTTGAGTGGAAGAAAGTTACTCAGACTTCAGAATGACCACACGGTGCTCTTGATGAATATTAGTAATAACAGACCAACATTCTCCCATTCCCGAAGCTCTGTCACTTCCTTCCTGTGCATTGTTTTCTGTTCTGGCCTGAAATGTAGTGCAGTACTGAGAGGATAGTTCTTTGTCCTTATGCAGATGCCAAACTTAAATGTTCTCCTGGATGTGGCCTCTTTTCGGAACAAAAATGAAGTCTTACATCTCTCATTAGTACTTGTCTGACTGCAGGTTTAGGAGTCCATCTGGGCTTAAATGGGTGACCCTCTTAAGCTTTTCTTCCCTTAGGATGTTAGGACAAATGGTTGTTGTAGAGGTATGTGAAATTCGTTATGTTCTACAGAGTCATCTGACTTGGCCTTTTGTAACCAACATCTCAAGAAATTGGCAGCATTGGACTTCCCCATTGCATTTCTTTTCAAGTCTGCACTCCTGCACGGAGCTGTCTTGAAAGAAAACTGGAAGTTGTAGGAAAGTCCAAGCCAGTTTGTCTCTGCCAAGATGAGTTGTTGCTGAGGCTACAGATGTTGATAACACTCCCCCCCACTTCTGTGTGTCATTCAATAGCACAGTTGTATGACCTGTAATAGATTTATTTCTCTGACTCATGGATGTTATGTTGTTTCTCATGAGGCTCACCTAGCTCACACTTAAGTGTTTCCAGGTCACATGAAAGCTCTGCTAGACTCAGTTTTGCCAACAGCTTACCTCATGGTTTTTTTTTTCGATTTATGTTTCAAGTAAAATAATCCCAAGGTTTTGGGAGATGGAGGGAAAAATTGTCACCAGTTGATAATTTCGGATGTTAAGTATTTCAGGCTCTTTTGACCATAAGACAAGTTAGCGGCTTTTGGTAAAGCTGAGTCACTTCATATGACTTTAATTAGGTATTGACAAGGCAAACGTAAGTGTTCGATTAATATACTGAATAGAAGATATTTGTAGTGTATCTGAATTTTTTGTTAGCTGGAGAGAGTTTCACTTGTTTGTACCAAGGTTTCACTTTGCCTCTGTCAGCACATGAGGTTCCAGTTTTGGTAGATGTTCAAATGGAGTATTGTGTGGAAATAATATTTTCTCTTGCTTCTCTTATAATTTACTGCTATGTTTTCATATTTTTCCAAAAATACTGTTCCAAAATATTGGTCCAGTATTTTTCTTTGGAAATCCCAATTTGTACCTTATCCACATCTTTGCTTAGTTTGAAGCATTTTTTAAATTGTAGCGTAAAAACAGCTAAAGAGGCATGGTGACTAGTGCTAAAGCATCCATTTGCTGATGGGCTTTTCCTAGCAGGGGCTACTTCCTAAATAAACTTCTGGGATGTTGATTTGTGGAACTGAATCTGTGTTTATAAACTTGAGGGAGCACTTAAGATCAATGCACAGGGATTGTTTGACCCCAGCTGGCAACTAAGCCCTAGGCAGATGTTTGCTTGTTCCTTCCATCCCCTGGTAGGATGGGAAGGAGAACTGGAAAAGGTAAAGCCTGTGAGTTGAGATAAGAACAGTTTAATAATTGAAGTAAAGTAAAATATAATAATAATGATGGTGAAGAAAAGAAGAGAGACAACAGAAAGAGAAGACTAAAACCTAAGAATGACAAGTGATGCAAAATACAATTGCTCACCAGCCACTGACCAATACCCAGCCAGACTGAGAAGCAGTCGGCCCCATCAAGCCCACTCCCCCCAGTTTCTGTACTGCGCATGACGTGCTGTGGTATGGAATATCCCTTTGGCTAGTTTGGGTCAGGTGTTCTGTCTCTGCTTCCTCCCAGCTTCTTGTGCCCCTCGTCACTTGCAAGAGCATGAGACTGAGAAGTCCTTGATCAGGGTAAGCATTACTTAACACCCCGACAGTGTAGTTGTTGCTCTCATCATTGTTCTCAGACTAAACCCAAAACACAGCCCTGTGCATCAGCTACAGGGAAGAAAACTCCATCCCAGCAGAATCCAGGACAACAGAAAATCCTCCTCGAAGGAAAGAATACCAGGGATGAGCTTCTGTGGAAGCTTTCTGATTTGGAAGATAGTCTTCAAAAGACTGTTCCCTTCTATCTCCTGTATCTGTATAGGCAATCTGGAGCTTGCAGAGATGGAAAAGAACCATTCTAATGGTTCTGGTGATAACTTTGAAAGCGGGTGTATTTTACCTCTGACTCGAGCTGTGTTGATTGGTTAGGTGTCATGACATTGAAGATGGATATCCAAGTTCATTTTGTGACTTCTAGTGTTATGGGCAGCTATGTTTTATATGTGGGAAGTATCTATGCATTTGTTCTCTGAAAGCTGAAAATATGAATATCTTTTTTTTTTGGTCACCTGTTGTCCTTTTTATGTGGTAGTCAGGTTTCATGCAAACTGAAAGGTTGATGAAAGCAGTTTCTGAGGACTCTTGTCTTTTCATTAAACATCCTAGAGGAGCAACAAATTCCATCAACTGTTCCTCCAGACTTTGTAGCTGCTGTTAGTATTGGGGTTGGCTTATCTACATTGGAAATAATTGTTAGGTTTTGAAGATAGGTCACCAGGTTGGGTGTTCAGCAAAGCTACTGCATTCATGTTGGCAGACAATGTATTGTAATGATTTTATTAGCTCTTTAAGGTTTTCTCACAGTGTGTCTTTCAAGGTTGAGACACGTGACTGACGGCTTTTAAATGGGTGCTGCTTATAAGACGTGGCAGTTAAGAAGTTGGAAACTAAACATGGCTTTTGAGATTGTGCTGAAATAGTACCCAGCTAGATGATTTTAGCATTGAGTTTGGAAGGTAGTATGGTACAGTGATGGCAGAAGACTGTCGTTCTATGGATTAGAAGCAGTTGCAGCTATTGAAAGTCTCCCAGGATCTCGAAGCTTCTGCTTGTCGGAAATAACTTACACAAAGTGAATATGTGCACTGGGGAGATGGATCTTATACATAACCCTCATCTGTCTGTCTTTTACATACAGACAGTGTTTAGTTGACATGAAGGCAACTAAATCCATTGTGGAATTACATGAATTGTTGACTTGTTCATAGGCTGGTTCATCAGGTCAGCAGTTTCTGTTTTGTCTGTTTACCATGCTATGTTCTTCAGACTGCAGTAAGCAGCAGTTTGTTGGATCAGCCTCTCCACAGGGCAGCCTGTCTTCTGTGTCTGTCTCTGGCAGGTGATAAAGTAGTCATTTCTAGTCTGCTGTCAGTTGTTGCTGTAGACATACAGTTGGATTTGTTTAAAATGTGGTTGAGATTCTCATTTATTTAAAGGTCTTTCTTTCTAAGCGTGTTACCCTGCTGATTCTGTGTTTCTTTGCAGAACCACCCATGAGTTCTTGTTTGGTGCCCTTGCTGAACTTGTAGATAATGCCAGGTATGTACCTGAGACTGCCTAATTCCAGCGTAAAATTGGTAAAGACATAATCAACCTATTTGTTGATCTTGAACAATTTCCACTTTTAGTAGACGCCACAAAAAATATCCAAAATTGAAGACTTTGCTGAGGCTTTGTATAGGTATTTCACTTGGTCCTTTTATACCAAGGACCTCTGGTCTCTTCTCCCAAGGAACAAAGGATAGTACAAGAGGAAATGGTCTCAGGCTGCACCAGGGGAGGTTTAGACTGGAGATTAGGAAAAACTTCTTCTGCATTTGCCTCCTAAAAAAGTTAAGTTTGAGTGAATCATAGAGCAACTCAGATTGGAAGGGAGGTTGCTAGAAGACACAAGATAGATTTAAGTTAAAAATAAGCCTGCCTTTTTGTTTACAGAAATTGGTAAAATGATAATTACTGGAGCGGGGATTCTTAAGTACTTAGATAATCCTGGAGTCTTAATATCAAGCATGGTGATAGGATGAAAATGACATCAGAAGCAGGATGCTGAAAAGTAGTGCAAGAACAGTTAGAGCATTTGTGACATCTGAGACTTGGTATTTGGAAATTGCAGGGTTTGGACCATGTTTCCATTTGGGAATCCAGGTTATAGCCGTTTCCCAAGCCTTGCATGCTTATCTCTTCGTAAAATAAAGGCTGAGACAGGCTAAGAAGGTTAGGGCTGTTCAGCCTGGAGAAAAGAAGCTGCACGGAGACCTCTGAAGGGGCCTGCAAGGATGCTGGAGAGGGACTCTTCATCAGGGACTGTAGTGATAGGACAAGGGGGTGATGGGTTCAAACTTAAACAGGGGAGA
>JAVHNF010062718.1:14423-26744 GCA_034783455.1 Micropsitta finschii
CAGTGATCTTCAGATCCAGCCAATACTGCAGACAGAGCGGGGCTATGTAAGCAGAAGCTTGAGATTTATATGCCTGTAAAATCACAGGTATTCATTTGTATCACTGCTAAGAATTTTGAGCTCTGACTCTACAATTTCCAGGTAAAAGGTATCCTTACTCTCTGTCTGAAAATCTTAAATGCAGACATATAGAACTGTTTAGTCTGCTTTACTATAAATAGGAGGTAATATGTTATTTCAAACAAAAAGCATACCATAAACTACACACTTAATTTTGACAGCTTGTGCTTTCCTATATATGGCATGGTCCTGCTGTGCTTTCGTGGATCAAACTCCCATTGACTTCAGCTGTTTCTCCTACCAGTGTGATGCTAAATACTGCCTTTTGCTATATTTTACACCTTTGGGTTTTTTTCCTAATCCTTTTCTCTGCATTAAAGTATTGTATCCTGCAGTATCCAACTGTAGGCTTGCACAGGCAGCACAAAAGCCTCTTAAGAGCTGAAAAGTGCTTGCAAGAAGAAATTCTCTAATTTCCTTTCCTTTAGACAATCAATTCTCAAAATTAAGGGGAATACCTCTGCTGCAGATCACCCTCAAAAACTGCAAGAGGAAAATAACTGCTTTTACACTGTAGATAACCTTTCAGTGAACATTCTCCTCTGTATCCCCCCAGCTTGCAGTTAAATTGCATGGTGTGTTTATTCTTCTAGTGAACAGGCCCATTATATGACTTAAAAGTGTTAGTGTACACAGCACTGACATGTCCATTACATCCATACACACTGATACGCAGATTACAGAGAAGTTCAGGTTACCCAATTAAGAATTTGAGCTGCATTTTAGAAACCAAAAAGCAGGAGGGAGCTCTGGTTGGAGTATTTCAGTTTACACGCTGATAAAGACACCATCTGTTAGCAGAATATTGGTCTACCAGGTCCAAACAGCAGCAATGAGAAGGGGAGTGGGACTGAAGAGAAAGCCCAGATATAAATTCGTAATACTGGCTCCTAGCTTAGCCTCTGAGAATTGAAAAAATGAGACTGAAAAGGAGATGTGGCTCATCCTCCTGCCAGTCTGGAAGTGAGGTCTGGAGGATGGCTGCAGGTAAAACCCACTGCACAGATCCTGGTCATGCCTAGGACAGCCTGCTTTGTCCCTGAATCCCCCAGCTGGTTTACATCCTGCCTCCTTGCTTGCACCAGGACTCGCATTTAGGCCAAACAGTCCATGTAGCCATTGACACAAATATAAAGTTAAATAAAAACCAACCAATGCTGCTATACCAGGAACATGGGCTAGCCAGCAGTTACTTCCTCAGTGCTTCATAGCTGTGGAGTTAGGGCAGATTTTGCCACATGAGCCTTTCTGATTTGAGCCTATCATTAGCTATCAGAGATTGACAGCTTTAATGAAAAGAAACTAACAATAGTGTAAGAGGTTTTCTGAGCCTCTAGTTAAGCTGAAAACCTGGGGATTGTGACTGCCAAAGGTTTCCAGTGACTTAGAACTGGAAGACTGAAAAAATCTCATGGAGGTGGTATAAGGCTCTTGTAAAGGGCTCCAGCCACACTTATCAATGTTGTGGGTTGGCAATATTGCACTGCATATATACAAATAACCCACATGCTGTGGGACAGCAGTGCACCTTTCTCAATGCTTTGAGACTTCCCCTGTTTTTTTCTGGTAAGGTCCATGCTATGAATCATTTCAGGTTACCAGGAGATTCTCCACTGACTTCAGTGGGAACAGAATTGAACCTTAAGCAGTTGTCAGAGGAGGACATTGATAGAGGCAGCTCTAGCCGCTTCCCTTTTATTTAAAGATGTTGTTACGTGCTTTGACAGTTCAGCCCTGCACATTTAAACATTTGGTTACTGTGGCTTTAGTGAAAGTGATTCTCTCTAGCAATACAAATCTCTGGTTACCAAACATTTATGTTATGCTCTCAAAAAGATAATCTAACAACATCCAGAGTTTTCTGTTTCCAAATAAAATGAATTCACGATATCCCCTTGTGTTACTGTTACAGACTACAGCTAAATTTAACTCCCTTATCTCATGCTGATCTTTCAAATAAAGTTCATTATTATATCAGGTATGTTCACGGTTAGCCATGATTGTTTAATATTAAACACCCTTTGCCAATAAAGCTCCATATATAATTGACTGTTACAATCTTGGTTACAGCTGCTCCAATAATAGAAACTATAACTAAAATCGCATTCAGATTTCCTAGATAACTGCTTTGGCTTCGCTCATGCACAAAGTAGTACCTTGTAACTGTCCTGAAGACCAGAGCGAGGCCATTTCTCCAAGAAATCCCCTGATCAGTGGGAGACAGCAGAAGATGTTCCTCTGCTTCAATTGCTGTCTCCTTTGGGAAGAAGGAGACTGAAATTTCAGTGCTTTCAGGCATATTTCTAGCTGGTCAAATCCTTCAGAGGTCCACATGAACTTCTGAACAGTGAGACTTAGCTGAAAAACCAATTACCTATTAAACCTTTTCATCTTTCTATGGTGTTTGAATAACAATAGTTCTCTTAGTAGTTTTCCTGATACCAATATAGTTAAGCTTCATATATGTGAACCGTGAAACTTGCCCTATTCCCTCTGATATTCTCATCTATTTCTTTCCCACCTAGCCCTAGCTTGAAAAAATTTTAGGAACACCTGCTCATACATATTTGAGTTTGGAGTACATGATGGTATTATTTTCCTGAGATAAAAGTAATAGAGTCTTCTTTGCTGTGACTCTATCAAAATGCCTACTAAAGAGACTACCTTCCTTGGACACTATGTGCTACAGTGAAGCCTTAAAATGCCATTACTAAGAGTGTTGAGATTAGATACTCAAAATTGTAGTGGTTTAAAAGAAGCAAATAAGTGAATTTAGAAGTTAACTTTGTGGCATGCTTTATTTATTTATTTATTTATTTTTTCAATCACACAAGCAGCAAACGACAGCCTAAACTGCAGATCATCTTAATAGGATAAAGCGGAAAGACATGTCTCCTTACCCATCAAAACATAGGCAGCTTCTAAATAACTGCTGCCCAGAGGCAGGAAAGCATGGCTGATACTTCAATAGAAATCTGGACCTGTTGTCCCCCAAACCTGTAACCATATAATCCTGTATGCCAAGGGACACACTTCATCCCCGGAATGGAAACAAGTTTATTCTTTTCTGAATTGTGATTGTTCTCACAGCTGATATAGGTGCAACTCTGTATTACTGTTTTCTATGAAGTAGGTCGTAATATCTGTTTAATTTCAAGGAACTGTATAAGTATATATTAATAACAGCTAAAACTACTACCACGTAGCAGAGAGCAATAATTCCACCCTGAGCAGCCAGTCTGCCTTTTGGCAGATTGGGTGGAGATCTATAAGTAGTAACATAGTTAGAGTTGACCCAGCTCTGGATCTACCACCATCTCATCAAACAATCTTAGTTATACGCTCCACAAAACCAAATTCAACTTAACCATTAACAGCATAAAGGAATCATGCACAGTGTTCTGCTCCATTTATCTTCCCCCCTTTCGAATATTAAGTATAAAGAATTAAGAACATGATACTAGCAAGAACAGGCAACTATCACAGCACAAACTAAGGAGTTCTTCACTGGTAGTCTAACCTTCCAATAAGCCATTCCAAGCAAACTGTGGCAGAACCAGATGTCTGGAGTGGAGTCTTTTCCTGACCCAGTTATCCTACTGAAGCATCGTCCAGCCTTCTTAATATTAATATTACAAAGGAATAGCAGTTCAACTCTTCTTTCTTTCTTCAAATAAAGCAATCACACAGGGAAACTAAACACATGACATGTTTAAAGGTACAGAAATAAACATAATTAAATGAGAAAAGGAAATTAATAAAGTTTCAACCAGAAGACTAGCTCACTGTCACCAGAACTTCAGCTACAGGTCAAAATTTCAGCCAGTGCACACCAGTGTTATTCCAGACACTTCAACCACACCACCCTAGCTCATACGCTCCAAAGAACTCAACCCCTGCACATGAGCATACAGTTATGGCTAGGCAGTCCTGACCACTGGAGGGTTTCTTCATTGCTGGCTCATCCTAAAATATTCCAGGGAAAGATCAATGGCATCTGAGATGTCCTCTTTTCTCCTCTTTACCCAGTGTCAGTCCCACTGCTGCTGACTGAAGCTTTCTTCTTTGCTCCTCATTCACCTATTTAGCTCCTGCCTTGCAGGGTAGACTGGGGAGGCTGTGTCAGTAGTACACAGCTGAAATGAGATGTTGCCAGTTTTTGATCAGTCTCCTAGCTCATCTGACTGGCTCCACACTGGGAGCACTGACTTAGGAAAGCCCTGCTGATGTGCAGAGCTATTCTGCAATCATGCCCTTATGTTCATCTGTTCCACTCAAGTGAGTGAACACTACTGTGAAAAACTTTGCTTCCAAGCTTCCTTGAATTTTAAATTTATACCCAAAACCTGCACTGAGAAAACTGGTTGGTGTTTCCATACAGAAATAAACCCAATTTGGTTTTATGAGGGTAATGTACCAGGCTATGCACTCTAGAGCGAAAATGAATTTTGGGTAACAGTAACTTACAGAGTACTGATCTACAGAGGACCAGTAAAGCCGTCCTTCCCTTTGGTACATTAGTTATGTAGAACAGCAGTTGGTTTAGTAGCACCCTTCTCACTGCATCATTATAAAGTGCTTTACAAAGCAGCTCTGCTATCATGTCAGGTTCAGTGTTTCTGTTGTCATATAATATTTTCTGAATATATACAAGGAAAGGCATCTATTAGACCCAGGACATCAAAAGGCAAACAAGTTTCATACCTGGTCACTCAGGTTTCCCACACATGTCTGCAATGAGATTTTAACTTCATCTAGTTAGCTCTCAGAACCTGACAAAGCATCTTTATTCAGTGGCAGGTCTGAGCCTCTTGCTTGTCATAATAACTGACCCATTTCTCCCCCCCATCTAAGAAGAGAACACACATGATGTATATTTTAATGTAATACAGGGCTCCCCTTGTTGCATCTCGTTCATTCGACAGCTTCTATCTGGCACCAAAGCCTGATTAAATATTAACATGGAGTGGGTCCTATTATTTCCTGACTTCCAAGAATCCATTGGTAAATTGAGATCTAGCTGCTAAAAATTTCTGACACAACATAATTTGTATTGAACCCCCTTTCCATGCCAGAGTGCCAGTGTTAATAAATCAGGCTGTTCACATTGAATAAATCTATTTAAATACTTATAAAATATTAAAGATGCATTTGGGAAAAGCCTCTAAGGTGATTGTTGCACCCATGCACCTCACAGTAACTAATTTATTAAAGAGTTTGCAAACCTGGGAAGGAAGGGAAAAGAAAAATGGTTTCATAAACCAAGAGCAGAAGCCAATTTTTCAGCTCAGATGATGAAAGGAAGCATGCATTTCTAATCAAAAAGACAGATACGCCTTTTCTCTCCCACCATTCCCTCAACAGCAAAGTGCCTTTTCATCATCAACAACACTCCATTCCTAATGTCTGCTGAGGCCTTTCTGCACCTTCTCCATACACTAGTAATGTACACACAGCATCCCTTTGAAACAAGAGCCCATTAGCCATGGCAGACTACCTTTTCACATGAGGTCCTTCCGTTGGTAGTCATCAGCAGAGTGCTAAATCACCCCAACTGGGCATGCTTACATCATGGCAGTGGGAAAAACAGATATTTAGAGCTGCAGAATGAAAACTGCTTTTCTACCTTTCCTGAAGGTTGGTGGTTTGGTTGATTTTTTGTATTTCTTTTTTTTTTAAGGAAAGGTCATAAACTACACAGGAACATCCAGCTCCCCTCTCAGCCCCTTCCCTCCTCCCTTAAATACAGATTTTTTAACAAATCCACTTTTGCTTACACGCAGGTCATCTGTAATTTTAGACCTTCAACCACCAGCCAGTCCCCTTTAAAGATTACATAGTAAATGCGACCATAAATTTGTCCCACAGTAAGAAACGAGTTTGAGCATGCCCTGCAAGAGGGATTTATGTGATTGTTTTCCTTCCAGTGGGCGTGGTGAAGGGATATAGAAACTGTCAGCGAGAGCAGCAAGCGGGGCGATACTTCACAATAGCTACCTGAGTAAAGCAAGAGAGATTAAGCCTAAATTGAGGACTGCCATTTCAGAGGACAATTAATTTTCAGGCTGTCGTAAAAGCTCTGTTGACATTTCTCAGCCCAGGTTTTGCTTCTCAGTAAGAGTTTAAAGAGCTTTGTTCAATACAGGCAGAGGTGCTGCTGCCATTCTTCCAGCTAAGTCTGGGGGGGGTTCCCCCTAGAAGAGCTTATTTCTCTGATGTGCAAGAAAGCTTCTGCATATTTTATCAATGCTGGCTTGTAGATCTTCACCTGAGAGCCCATCTCAGACTCAAACTCTCGACAGCTGTTTTTCCATAAGCCCCTGATTTGGTATCCTAATGCAGTTGGGCAGACCAAAAGTGAAGCAACCAAACTATAAGCAGCTGCCTCTGACCACATTTGGACAAAGGTCTGTCTGTGAGACCCCTTTGATAGTCCCTTTCTTTTTTTAACCCCAGCAAGCGCCTTCTAGTGCAGTGGACTGTAACTATGAATGGGAAATCTGTTGATCTCTGACTATGCCATACATGGGTAAAATGTTTTTCTGAATGCTCAGATCATCCTTCAAGTCAGTAAATGATTTTACCTCAAGAGATGACAGATGACGGTTCCAGGTCCACAAGGAGAAATCCTGGCCCCTACTTGACAATAATGCCAGAATTGCCTGTTGTTGTAGTGACAATAATATCCAGTTAGAGCTCATTACAACAGACTGACATCCCCTAAAACTATTTGGTCAGCGTGCCCTGGGGCACGTTCTTCTACGAGGGTGCCTAACAGGAGGTGCCCAAATGAGCTACTGGGCAGCTTAGAGAGCCCAGAGACAAGAAATGAGTGAGCTAAACTTTGGAAAAGATTTTCTGCTACAGTGAGGGCACTACGAAATTCCAGATCATGGTACCTAGCTGTAAGCATCCCCATTGGAAGTGGCTGGCCTTGCCACTGGGTCCAATTTATTACCAGTGACAAATTGCTTGTCTACAGGCAGCTGCTTTGTGCAAATATACAAATGTTTGTGTACAGAGAACGAAGGACGAAAGGGTTAATTATCCAACAAACTCTGGCAGAAGAGGAAAAAAAGTTTCAGGCTCAGGGAGGTTATCATTGCCTTTTGCGCAGGCTGGTTTTAATCACTTTCTTGTACCTCTCCCTGACTTCATTTATCAAGCCTTCACATAAAAGTTGCAAAGTGAGGTTATTCAGCGGATACCTCCATTCATCTCGGATGATTGACCAGGGTGGTTTGCAGTACAAGCCAACCTGGATGATGGCATTCCTCTTGTTTTCATTGCACAGCCTGCTTTCATTTTATGCTGTAATTGTGTTTTCACAAAACCATAACCAAGCAGGCTACAGATCCCAGGTTCCAGATTTATTTACAAACACCCCTGACCAGCCCCCTCTGCCTTCTCCTGTTATCTGCTTTATGCTGCTTTGAATCTTACCGCCAGGAGTCTGGGGTGGATTAGCACAAGATAGGAACTAGATCCAATCTAACCAAGGGGACTTAATCAACCCATGCTTCCACCCCCGCTCCTCCTCCCCAGCATAAATCCAAGTCCTGCTTCCACACAAACATTTAATGGGAACTCATATCTGATATTAAATACTTCTTTGTGACTTTGCAGGAGTGGTGTCGACCGCAGGCAGGTAACAGAAGTGATGGTCTTGTTTGACAGAAAGAGATCAGCTGCTCCACCAGGCAATTCAGGACATATAAGAGGCCATGTCTCAAGAGTGCTGAAGGACCTGAGGATCATCATTTGTGCGCCTTCACTAGATGGGCCATTAAAGGTGAGCGAGGCAAGTTATACATACTCTTAGCACTCAAGGTGAGTATATATGGGCGAAGAGCAAGTAGAGACTATTTGTCTAACCATCTTTGTATTAATGTGAATAAGACCGAACTGAAATTTCATCCACTGGTAAGACTTCAGAGCCAGTCACAGAGCAAAATGTGATAAAAACATTCCTTCCTGCCCTTTGTGGAAGTAAACCCACCAGAATCTGGATCCCACTGATTACTAAACAGCTGATTCACAAACAATGCAAAGGAGGGGTGGGGAGGGGGTTGTGCAGCTTCAGCTGGGATAAATCAGCATATTGATGGCTCGGAGTCAGTTCACACCACTCCATTTCAAATCTTGAAACAAAATTTTCAACGGACTTCCTTTGGGAAAAGTACACCAAGTGAGAAAAGCCCAGCCAGTAGATTACAGAGAGTTCCTGTCGGCTCTCTTCATCTGCAGCCGTTTTCTAGGCAAAAAGCCTTTTAGATAAGAGTAGCATTTCCATCCAAACAACCTAGACCAGTTTGGGTGGGGAAGAGGAAGGGTGAAGGGATAGAAGAGTCAACCAAGTCTTTGTTCTATTTAAAGCATTCCAATAAGATTTCAACCACAGAATATGGCAACAGAACTGATCACAGGGGAAAATGCAATTAAAATACCTTCCTGCATTCTGCAGCCACAAAATTGTTGGCAAATCACTGTAATCTGGCTTTGCTGAAGTGGAGGGCATGAGTCAATGCACCAGGAAAGAGCTTCAGCTAAGTACTTTTCAAGTTAATAACCTTGCTTAGGGACAGTTCAGAGGTTTTTATACCATCCCTTGTAGAAACTGGGATCCACAAGTGAGTTTTCTTACTGTCCTTTGCTTTCACTGCACTGCTGAAACCTTGAAGATACTCAGTTCAGTGACTGTGTATGCCAGTTCAGGTGCAGCAGACAGAAAAATTGAAGCTTCAGGTTGATATATTCTGTCACCATTTTTTTTACCTTTAGGTTTTGTTTCTGTCTATTAATAGGAGACTGGTTTTGTAGATTAACTTTGAGCAAGAACAGTCAGCAAATCCATCCGGCCTGAAGCAAGAAGAGCCTTCAGGTGGGTGTCTGTAGGCTTTCTTTAGAAGGGCTCCGTGGACACATAAAGGGAGTTCATTAGTGGTGGTCTGTATATCACTGCTGCTATCTTGTTGATAGCATGCTTGTCTCCGATCTTCTTTGTCTGAGTCCAGTTCAAACTGGAATTCAGACCAAAGTAATAACCAGAGAGGGATCCTCATTCATTTTTTCATCTCCTTCCAAACTCCTTGCTTGCAAAGGTAGTTCTTAGACTGCACCTAAAAAAAGTCTTCCACTATTGCTTGTGCCTGGACTGAGATTAGTGTTCCCAAGATTATTTATTTGTGTGTGTACGTGTACATTGAAGTTGAATATTAAGATTAAAAGGAGTTCTTGGTTCTTTCTCATCAAAGACCTGAACACTCCCTGACCCCTCAGAGACCTTTTAGGTGATGCTGTGAGGAGTCTAAAATCTTTAAAAAGGCAAAGGCTCAATACCATGAATGTTACTAGATGCTGAGAAAGCCTTTGATCGGGTGGAGTGGAATTATTTGATAATAGTCTTAATACAACACTGAATTGGAATCACTTTTGGAGCTAGACTTCTTTCTCTATATGACCTATAGCAGATGTCAGGATTAATGTAGACAAGTGAAAAGTTTTGTTCTTTTCTGGGAATAACACAGGCATTTTATCATAAAGCTAATGAACAGGGTTTTAGCAGCAAGATTACTAAGGTTACCATCCCGCTGAGATGATCATACCTTGCTATTACAGATGTAAATTGGAACGTTACCTTCCTGAAGAGATGAGAAAAAGGTTTTGCTGCATAGTGCTTGAGACAATAAACTTTGGGGCAGAATGGTAATGGAGAAATGAATGCATCAAATTAAAACTTGGCAGGAGAGAAAAAAAATAAAACCCAAAACCCTTGGGTTTTTCCCCCCTAAATTTTTAAAAGACACATTCTCCAGATGTAAGGAAATGAATCATTAGAGAGTAAACCTGGCATTATCCCTGTATTGAATCTGAGGAATGAAGCAGGATTCATTCAGGGCTGCTTTTTCTTTGAGGATGGCAAAGATTAGCTGATTTATGTGAGAAATTTTAAGAGATTTTTTTTTTTTTCCCCTAAGAGTTTACAGATTCCCTTGTTTCAGGATACAAATCAGGTTTTGTGGCCTTTTCCTTTGCTTTTCCTTTTTCCAGTAAGTGTCATTGTAAATCAAAGCTTCCAACAGATTTTTCAAAAATTCGTAAGTCTTACTGTCAGTTCATCATTATAATCAGTGTAACCTTTTTGTTGCTTGTTTCAGTGCAGAAGCCTATCTTATACCTCCTGAAACCCACAAGGGAAAAGAAAAGCCCTGTTTGAACTTTACCCTGTGATGTAATATCTCTTTGTTTGTACTCCAAAATTTTATAGGCCTCCTTTGCTATTGCGCCTTATTGAAAACTCATGCCTTATTTGCTGTTCATTATTATCTTTTCAATATTTCTGCTTCTTAAAATTTCTTATCCTCTTCAGCATTTGTTTCAAATGATTTTTTTCTGCAAAGGTATGCACTTGCATTTTTGAAGGGGAATGACACAGTTCTATTATCTACCCATTTTTCTAATTCTCCTAATCTCCATCATGAGCTGCGTGTTGTCCAAGAGAGATGTTTGCAAAGTATATTAGTTAAGAGTCTGCAGAGCTCAAACGTCTGGCACGCATGGATGATGCAAACAGGTTTAAAGATAGGAGAAGGTAGGCTTGAACTTCTGTTTACTTGTCTAACAGTCAAAATTAATAAACAAATAAGGAAGACAGTTCATCCTAAACACATATGATACTCTGCTGAAGTCAATCCTAAAACAGTGCTGCTGTATTTTTAATGCTCTTGCAAAGTTTCATCTGCAAATTTCATTAATATACTCCTATAGATCCAGGATGGCTTCTCCTCAGGAGTCTCTACTTTCTGCATCATAAAGTTGTCTCCACTATAATTTAGGAACCTCTGTGATGATGCATGTTCAGCTGTATTTGTTACTCAACAGATGTCTGGGTAGTTAAATTCCTCCATGAGCCTTTATCAGTACTTCTATTCTGGGATTCCCAACTGGTTCAAGATGTACTTCTCCTAGACGGTAGCAGTACCACTGCTCAGAGATCAATATGCACAGCTCAGGTCACCCTTGTTCAGCATGGATCTAGAGTGGCTGGTTACCCTGACCACCACCAGTCCCAATGCTCAAGGTGACCATGTAAGCCTGGAGTCAACATCTTGTTGGTTCCTGCTCAAAAAGGACCTGGTTATAGGGGCAGCTGGGGATAGGTCCCACATTCATAATTCTCAAGACCATCTGCTGCAGTAACTGTCACTGCTCTTCCTGTGGGGCTGCCGCCTGGGCTTGCTGCTTCTCCATAAATTTCCACAACACCTGCTGCTCTCGCTATTCTTTCATATATTACATGTACAACAGAAGCCTGAAAACACGCGCTGCTCACACTTTATTTAAACAGCCACCTTTCTGACATAATGCGTTGATTCCAGAGCCGCCCCTTTGAGCTGTTTGGTTTCAATAAAACAGGCATGATAACAAGCTAACAATGCTGAGGGTGAAATATCTCTTCAGACCTACCCCAGGTTCTTCAGCTGTCTCAGCCGCTCTTCCTGTTCCCTGGGTCATCTCTTGTCTTGGAGAAGCACTTGTGCCTGCCTTAGTTTCAAGGACTCAGCAGGATGCATTTAACCTTCTGCCAGAAGGATCAACACCCAATAGCAGTGTGGGCCAGTTTTAGGCAAATGATGCCAGCCTGGTCTATTCCCTTAGGCTACTTCTTTGCATTACATACTATGGAGCTTTCCCTAGAGCTGGTCAAAGAATAAAATAATAATCTGATTTGCAACTAGAAGTGCTGAATCTGAATCACTATGATTCACAGAGTCATAATATTAATCATTAATGAGTATTCAGCCTACTGGTGGGTATCTGTGAAAATGCTCCCAAACCCTCAGAGTTTAACATCTTTTAGACTGAATGATATTCACCCAGGCATTTACATGTTGTCATTCTTCCATCTAGAAGCATTTGTCATCCAGAGATCAGAAAAAAATCACAGTTGCTTTCTGGCTTTCTGAGCAATCAGAAATGAATAAACACAGTGAAAATAAATGGTTTATTTTGAATAAGTTGAAAAGCAATTGTTCTTCTTCTGTGCTGGCTGTGAATACGTAAGTATTAAATTTACACGTGTTGGAACTGGTGTGCAAAACATTTCTTATTAAAAAGAGGATTATGCTAAGCCACTGTCCATCATATTTGAAAAATCATGGCAGTCAGGTGAAGTTCCCAACGACTGGAAAAAGGGAAATA
>JAVHNF010062720.1:0-37100 GCA_034783455.1 Micropsitta finschii
GCCCCGGGCGCGGCGCGGGCTTCCCGTTCGTCTCAAAGCCTTCCCCTCCCACCGCTACCGTCGCGAGCCTCCGGGCAGGGCGAGATAAGCACTGACAGGATGCTCTGTTAATTATGGATGACGAGGGGGACAGAGGCTTGGCTGAAGGCAGGGCTTTGCTTCTGCTCCTTCCCTGCTAACCCAGGGCCAGAGGTGGCAAACTCTCGGTTCCTGTTGGAATCATTTGAAAAGGGCAGAGAGAGGAGCTGCGAGGAAGAGAGCAGATGTTCTGCTGTCCTGGAGAAGAGCCATTCATCCCAGACCATGCACCAGCAGCCACCGCAGAGGACCTGCCTGGGGATGCTGGTATGAACACTGTAGCACAGGGGTCCAGTGCAGCACCGGGGCATCTCCTTGCCGCAGTGTCTGTCCCCATGTTAAGACTCCAGTGGCATACAGACCATGTACTTTCTCTGATGTTTTCTAAAGCTGGTGATGAGAACGAGGAGCCTTTCCTATGGGTTTCTTCTGCAGCCTGGGCTCTTTTGCACTGCAGCTCCTCCTGCACCAAAAGGAGTAAGGTGAGACCTGAACAGGACAGAGCAATGCCTGGAGAAAGCAGGGGGAGCAGGAGCAGTGGAAGGACATCCCCTATGTTGCAGCAAAGGATGCCACCGAGCAGGACCCGCTCTGCACAGCAGAGCTGGGAGCCATTTGACAGAGTGGCCGCCTGCTCCCTGGAGAGTTTAAGCAAGTTAAACAGGAGCCGGGGTTTGATCTGGTTCTGTTTAGTGAGATAACGAAGAGGAGGGATAGCAGCAGGGACCGAGGGGACCCAAGGGGCCATGGTCCTGAATAGCATCACTGGCGCCAGGCCAGCGGCCGCAGCTGCACCTCCATCACCCCAGGTCACACGCAACACCGCTCCCATTGCTCCCTCTTGACATGGGCTAATAAGGGAGGATAAGGAGAGAGGGCGATTCCAGAAGGGTTACACCGGATGCTTCTTTCCCTGTTTAAACTTTGCTTCTGCCGGAGCAAACGATTTGAGGTGTGGGGAGGCAGAGGCAAAGAGCCAAGCAGCAGGATCCTTAATGGAGCTGCAGGAGGAGCTGGAAGGTGGCTGTGCCCTTCCTTGGCATCATGGGTTTGCACCTGCGAGTAGTGCGGGTGCAACTCGTGAGCCCAGATGAAAGCAGGGAGGGTGCACAGCCGCTTGCAAAGTAATCGCTGCTGCGAAACTGCGCCAGCACAAAGCGGGGGGCAGCAGGTTAAGGAAGTCTTGAAAATGAAGTCTGCTGCTCTCACTGTATGCCACAAAGGGACCGTTCACTGCAGGGAAGAGGGGCTTTTCCCCCTGTTTTTCCACACTTGCAACTCCAGTTGAACGCATCCTGAATTTTATTTCAGTTTATAAGTCTAGAGTGGGGAAAAAAAAGTAGGAGGGAAATAAAAGGACAAGGGCTCGATTGGCACGTGGGGAAATATAGCAGGAGGTTCTGGAAATGTGTGTCCATTAGGTTGCTGAGATCAGGTTCATCAGTAGACCTGAGCGCTGGCTGAAGTGGCCTGACAATAAACTCTGCTGGCGGACACCCCCCACCACTAATGTAAGTCAGACCTGCCCTGCTCTGCTTCCCTGTGAGTATTAAAAAGGGAAGAGGGGCTCCTTTGAGGTACATGGGCTCTTCAGTGGATTTCTGTGTCTTTCTGCTTGCAGGACTTACAACAGGCATGACTTTGCTCTTAACACCTTTTGCTGTGGCTTGACCAATAGCGATGCTCTTCCCTTGCATGCACACAGCTGGGAAGAGCTTTATCACCCTATACTGCTGCAGCATACCCTGAGGAGATTTTTGGCCACAAACCATAAGGCTCAGCTCTTGGATAGCTGCTCCTGCCTGCAGCCTGCCTGCTCCTCAACACATTTTACTAGACCATTTTGCTCCCTTCTCCCATCCCTGGTGGCCAGCCCCATGCTTGGGAAATGCCAGTGAGTGGGGGTCTCCCTGGATAATCTTGCTTTTGTCGGAAAAGTTTAACACCAGCCATCCATTATGTGACTCCAGTCAGTAAATTCATTATGGGGCTGTGCCTCTATCTGTTTGTCTTCATTGTGGCTGCTGCCGGTTCCACCTGATTTTAGGTTTCAGCAGCAGCGTGGAGTGTATTTATCACTTTGCCCTTTGAAGCGTAACTGCTTGAATAAACTCACCTATTTGGCAGTGTCTTTCAGGCCCTGATACTCTGGTTTATTCTGATAAATGATTTTAAATCTCCTTTGAGCTGCTGGAAGAGGGGAAATCACTTGCTGTTTAAAAATGGTATTGCTAAAGGTGAAGATACTTGGTTATGGGGTGAGCGGCAGTTACAGGCATGGTGGAGGCTTCTGCCAGGCTTGGCAGGACCTTAAGGGTTCCAGGCTGCAGTTCTGGGGCTAGAAATGCTCCTCAGTCTATTGCTGCCAGAATAGTCTGCAGCAATTCTGTTTACTGGGGTAAGAGCAAGCTGCCGGACTGCTCCATGCACATCCATATGTTTCTCTCCGTTTGCAAGCAGTTTGCTAATGCTGTACAGGTCCTTGGCTCTCCATACAGTACTGAGCTGACCTTCAGATGCCTTCTGTGAAGCCGTGACTGCCAGGATGGGCAACCAAAATGCAGTGTTATCTGCTGCCTATGCTGTGGGTTTCCCAAGCATCCCATGTTCTCAGGCAGACAAGTCTTATTGATGGGGTTGCTCTTTGTACCAGGATAAAGTGGGATCATCATGACTCTTCTCACCCTCCTTCTCCTTCCTCCTTCCAGCCCCTGCAGAGTTTGTGCAGCATCCCCAGTCCATTTCCAGACCTGTGGGGACTACTGCCATCTTCACGTGTGTGGCCCAAGGGGAACCCCCACCCCAGATCACTTGGCTGAGGAATGGGCAGATCCTGGAGACCAGTGACCACATTAAGCTGAAGAATAACAACAGGTAAGTCCTTGTGCACTGTGTGGGGTGGAGGGCAGTGTGAGATGCACGGCATCAAACTGGAGTTGCCATGCATGGAGGACTGACATCAGCTACCTGATGGTCCAGAAGTAGCTGTCACTGCAGGTCACACAGGCTTCAGCTCTTGTGCAGGCAGCGGGTTTGAGGCAGATGTGTGCAGTTCATCTTGAAGCGGTCGGTGAAGGCTGGCAGAGAGCAGTGGGGTGTGCAGCTCGTCCTGGTGGGATGTGCAAGCCCTGCTTTCAATGTGGACCTATTGTGCTTGAGGCTGAGATGGGCATGAATGATTCAGAGAGACTGCAGCCTTGCTGCCTGAGTGCCTAGAAAGGGAGTGCTTTAGAGCCAGCTCGGCTTCAGCAGGTGAGGTGGGTTGCTGTCACACATCCCTCAAACGATGCAGTGCTCCCTCACCCTGCTTTTGAGGCAGGCTGTGTTAGAAGATGTTATTCTGTACTGTCTAAACTCCAGGGAAAAGGGGAGTGGGAGAGTTGTTGACTTTCTTTCTGCGTTAGCAGAGAGCTAATGTGAAGGTGGTAATGTTCGGAATCAGGTATGTGGATTCAACTTGGGCTTTGATACACTAAAACACTGCTTCAGTCCTACTGGCTGCACTTTGTAGGCTTCTATTTGTGCTTTATTGTGCCAGGAAATCAGCACTGGACTTTGACTGCTGCCACAGGAGCTCAGTTAAAGTGTCCTGGTCATTTTCTGGGTATTCCTGGAAGGGCCATTTGCTGTCCCTGGAGTTGGCAGAGGCCACACTTACTCCGCAGTGGAGGATCCACTCTTTAACCTCTGAACATTGACCTGCCTGGGTGTGCAAATGTAAATACGTTTGAAATGATACTTGCATGGAAGCTGACTTTCACTAAACTTCAGCCTTTTATCTCAGCAGGGGAGAGTGTTTTCTCTGAGTGCTAAATAACTGCATTTTCATGTGACGGGAGGGGGATGTTTGTACTGAGGAACTGATGCGGTGGGATGCACTTAGTGTGAAAATTACAACTTGATGACATAGTTTCTATGGAAATAGCATGGAACAATATCCTGAAAAATAATAGCACCGTGTTGTAAAGCTAAATTATTGGTAGAGATTTGTACTCTGTGGCATCATTTGTAGATAGCTGCTATGTGTATTAACAAACGTGTCTCGTGAATGCAACTACCCTACCTTGCTGGAGGGTCTGGACCTGCAGTTTGGACTGTTGGGGAATACTCCGCAAGCACCGTGGCTTGTTCCTCAAGGAACAAGCGTTCGTTGTTCCAAGTTCCTATGCCTTTTTGTTCTGAGGTTTAAGGCTTTTTTAAAGCTTTGCTGTATGAGGGATGGGAGGTTGTGTGTTGTGAGAAGAATAAGGTGTGAGTTGTAATAAAATCTTCTTGATCAATGTAGCTTTTCTCCAAGCCAGAAGCTTTTAGAGCTTCAAGAAGCTTAGTGTGTGCACATACAGATGCCATACAATCCAGGCTAGTTCCTTGCATGGGTTTCCAATGTGAACAGAGCAGAAATGGAAGAAGGGATATTAATGCATCCCCTTTTTTTGACTGGAAAACAGAAGTGTCCGAAGACTTTGCAAGGAGTCATTAAATCCATGAATTCACACTGAATTCAGCTCTGTCTCACCCAGATGTCTTGCCTGTGAAACCATTGCTCCTCTCTGTTTGAGTAAGGTAGAAGTTGGGTCTTTAGTCATGGTCATGTCCTCTGGCCAGGTCCCTGTGCCTGGAGCTACACATGCACATGAACTGCGGCTTGGTAAACATCGCTGTAATCGTTTTCTGATGGGAATCATTTAACACAATCCCATGTCAGCCTTCTCCACTGCGAGCTCAATGATCACATTACACTGCATCTGGCAGAGGCTGAGGGAGCTCAACCAGTCGCTGGTGCTCAGCTGACACATGGCATCTTCTCAAACTATAGTAACCCGATTGTAAAGCTGAGCCCTAAGGCCATCATACTCATCGATGGTGAACTTCTGGCTTCTTTTGCACTAGTCTTGGTCTACTCTGACCTCCAGCTTCAGGCAAGTGGCCATGCCTGGTGGTTTCCAAGGCTGTCAGTCTGGAAGATGCCCTCACTGGTACAGCAGGGCTGGGTACTCCATGAATTGGAGGCAGCAGATTGAATACTGGGTTTTTTCTCAGAGCTTCTTCAAGTTGTCCTTTGTTTTCTTCTCAAGGGCATGACCAAGTGCTGTAACCCACTTGGTTCCAGGCAGAATCAGTCGGTGATGATGCCATGGATTTATCAGTCTATTGCACTTAGAAAATATTTGTCTGTGTAAAGATGGATCTCGAATCTGCTGGTAATGGAGCTACTAAACTGCACTGTGAGCTTCTTAATTAGATTACATGGTTTCCTACAAAATTAACACTGGCTGAACTATCAAAACTGCATTACTGCCATGACAAGTACTTGAAACTTCACTTGAGGACTTGACTGGGTTTGAGTAGAGAAACTAAGGGGGTTTCAGCATATTTAATTTAAAGGGGGAGGAAAAAGAAGGGAACTTTTGTATATTCTTTCACAACTTTTTATTTACTTCTGTTAATGTATACTTTTCGACTGAATTGAATTTTGCATTTCAAATATATTTGCTCTGATTTCAGTTGTCCCTTCACTGATGATTCTTCCTTGCATTGACAGGGTCATAAAATGATTTAAAGAAAACCCTTAGTCTTGCTTTCGTGTTTCTTGTGTTCATTTTTAATGTCTTATTAAGGATTGTGATCAGAACTTTGAGGTTAATCTTTCTCCACATACCCTGGTAGTGACAAATCAGTCCCCTTGGCATCCTGGGATTGCAAATTGTGCAGCCTGTAAGGATTACAGAGATGCCTTTGTTCTGCCAGCCAAGAGCTATGGCCATGTAAGTTTACTTACCATGTTGGTAGACACTGGCAAATCTAGAAATGGAGAGACTGCTGCAGGTATCAGAGATGCGTGCTGCGCCATACACTTCCAATGGGGATGTAACTCCATTAGCTGTTGGTCCACAGCACGCAGTACTGCCTGAATAAACAGAGTGTGACTCAAACCAAGGGAATTTAGACTTCAGTTTCAGCCCAAAAATGCTTTGTTCGTGCCAGCTGTCTGGGGTCAGTTACTGACATCCCAGTTCCTTTCTTTCCTCCAAGTCCTTAGCTTTGTCAAACCAAAATCATCAGGTAATACTCTTCAGGAACATGACAGAGGAGGCTGCTAAAGGTGTTCCAGACAATTACTTGCACTTAAAGATTTACCATTACCTTTGTAATACAAAACCAGTAACTGAATCTTGGTCTCAAGCATGACATGAAACAAGAAAACTCCATTGGAGAGCATCAAACCTGCAAGAGTGCGCAGGCAAATGCTTATGTGTGATTTATAGCTCTGAACGCACATGGTTACACACGTTAATTCTCTATTGGAGAATCATACTAGGAAAAAGTCAAAACTATTTTGAAACAGATGTGAACACAAGCTAAACACTGGGCAAGGTTTACTAAGCATATCCATAGCCTCTAGCAGTATAGCAATTACAACATACTAAGGTCTGTTAGAGATTCACCTCAGCATTTCCATCAGGTTATTTCAACAGCACTTCAGTATTCTTTCATTAAAAATCCATATGGAAAAGGAAGTCACAACCAGTATCAGCACAGGCAGGCTGCCGTCTGTGGCCCTGAACACTCCCTCCTGCCATCACCAGTGCAGACAGCTCATGTGTTACTCACCCGTGTTACAACCCTGGCATTCTGCAAGCGCTTGCAGGTAGGAAGAAAGTAAAATGACATGTGAGTGAGTATTAGCTGGTATCCCGTAAGTGCAGGCACTCATCTGAGAGTCCATTTTCCAGTCAAATCTAGGGGAAAGTGATAGCTCAGGTGAATGAAGAATTACGATGTACTCATCAAATCCATACAGAAGTATTTAAACACATGGTAGGAGTACGTTTCTGTATCCATAAATGTTCTACAGGGTAGGTACAGATATATAATCTGTAACTTGAATTACAGATTTGTAAATCTGTAATTGGTGATTTAAAGCCTGTAATTTAAAATCCCAGCTCTTTCTTTAATTTCTTAGCATCTATTTTCTAGGTGCAAAAAAAAGATTCTTTTTATGTTGACACATGATTTCCAAAATTAATGTTTTGGAAATTAAATGTTTGGGATCCTTGGGTGGGTCTGGACTATAAAATTTGTCCGGTTATTTCATTGGAACCACAGAGAGTAAGGGCTGGACATGGACAGACTGGAAGTTGAGTCCACGGATTTGTAGCTTCATATTGTTCCTTTTGCCTCTACTGACAAGGCATCAGATGAAGCTGCTTCCTGTCTGCATGTGAGCCTTAACCTGGTTGTTCAAGAGCTTGAAAACTGTATCTTAACTATGGAAGTGATTACACAGTTTTACTGAGAGTGCCCGGCTTCAACAAGTGAGGAATTCCGTGCGATCTTGTCTCTAGATGACTCCATGATGAAACCTCTCGCTGAAGGAAGCCTCCTTCAAAGGCTGTAAAGGAGAGTGCCGTGCCGTGCCCTGCACTGCCAGCAGCCCGCTGCCAGCTCCTGAATTCCCTTTCTGAAGTCTGCAGCTAAGGAATACCCAGAGGGAAGCTTGGGCAGTTTGTGCTCAGCTGGTTTGAGGAGCTGTGCCCGGCTGTCTCTGTTCCCCCGGGTCAAGGAGACTCAGGGCTGCTTTGTCTTTGCTAATCTCAGCTTGGAGGAGGGACGGCAGCACAAGCTCGGTGTCTTCCCTCAGAGCAACAAGCAATGCTGACACTAGGAAAATGCCTGGCAGCCTCTTCTAGGCCAGGACCCAGGGGTGGATCGTGTCTAACGTGCTCAGGAGAGCCTGCAAAAGCCCCCTTCCCTGCAGACCCACAGCGTGCAGCAGGGAGGGAGGACTAAGAACATGCTGCAAGGGAGAAAACTGTTAAAAGGAGCCCACTGAATGAGTGTGCTCAGGGACATTAACTCCCCAAACAGCTTCTCTTCTCCAGGCTGAACAGCCCCAATGTTCTCAGCCTGTCTCCATATGGGAGGTGCTGCAGTCTCTGAGCATCCTGGTGGCCTCCTCTGGACTTGCTCCATCAGCTTCATGTCCTTCTTATACTGAGGACACCAGCACTGCACACAGTGCTGCAAGTCTGTCTGCAAGAAAATACATAAGGAACCTATGGCAGAAAACCGTGCCCATTGCCCAGCACCACACAGAGCTTGGAGCGTCGGCACTGGCGGTGGCTGTGAGAGGTGGCACGGAGCAAAGCTTGTCTCCAGAGAAGCAGCAGAGAGCTTTGCTGCTGCATCCTACATGGACATCCATCACAACAGGTTCCCAATGGAGTCCAGGCATGTCCTCCCTCTGCCTGCCCCTGCTTCTCTGGATACCAGGAGTTAAAATGGAGTTACTTGCATTCTCTCCCTGTTTCGTTTAAATAGATTCTGCTGTGGGCTCTGGCCACACCAGCTGTGTGAAAACACGCCTAAGAATTACCTGAAGAACACAGTTCTGTGCACATTTGTCTGCATTATATTTCTGAGGGCTTGGATTATTATTATTTTTTAAATTAAGGTCTCCTTTTGGGGTTTTGTTTGGGTTTTTTTGGGGTGTCCTTTAAAGCTTTTTCTGATGTAAGCAATAGCTATACATAGACAAGGATCAAACCTCAGTGTCTTCACCTGGAACTGATTCAAGTGTTACCAAATACTTCGACATTCTCCTGTGGAAGGAGTTTCTGTGCCTGCATACCCCCCCTTCACATGCATCCTACTTTTCTCCAGGTGGATTTCTCCCAGCACATAAGAGTGCTGAGGACAGACCTGCTGCATTTGAGAACTGTCTACAGACAAGCACCTTTCCTTACATCCCTTCGCACCTCAGCTCTGCCCCCTTTCTATCAGGCACTCCCCACCTCTCATGTCTCCAGCCTATGTTGTCCACATTGCTTTCCCATTGCAGCCACTGGATCTGCACAAGAGACCTTGTGCCCAGGTTGTAAAAAGCCAGGAAAGATACAAATAGCAAGAAAAAAACCCCAAAGTGTGCAACTTGTGGAATCTCAGCATGTCCATTCACCTCAGGATCTGATTTGAGGGGCCTATATTAACACCCAGCAAAGCCAGTGGAAACATTTTGTGATTACTTCAGTGGGCCCACCTGAGGCAATAACAGGCAGGATCTTTGGGGTACTTCAGGAGGTGTAAATTTGCCACATCACTGCACAGCTTTGCACTGGGAGAGAATATGACTCTGCAGAAGCAGAAAATGCATCAGAAATGTAGTATTAGGGAAGGGGGCATCTGCCTACAGTGCAAGAAAGACTTTGAGAAGACATAGCGAAGTGCTTTGACAGCATCATGCCAAATGGGAGCAAGTGCAGGAGGGACCAAACGGGATCATACAAATAGAGAAAACTGCAAACCAAAGCAAAAACACCAAGTCCTTGTGCAGCCTGTGCTCTGCCCGATGTGTGATATGGGCCTGAACTGTGCTACTTGGCACAGAGCGTCCCTTGTACAGCAATTGCAGGAACATCAAGAGCAAGGAGCTTTGCTCTTCATCACCGTCCCATGGTTTTCCTGCCCTCCTTCATTTGATCACTGCCTCCTCAAAGGAGTCACCAGTGTAGGGTGATGGTTCCAGTGGTGTTTTGCCTGCTCCCACAAAACAGCTACAAGAGCCTTGGGAAACTTGGTTTTCTGTATGGAGAACAAGGCAGTTACAGAGGGGAAGACAGACTGGGCAGCACAGCAATGCCCTGCTTCCTAGCACTTCTCTCCCTGCAGTTTTGAAGTCTCATCACCAGTCATCTAACACCAAGCTCTGCAAACCTTCATCAGTGATTCTTTTTCTCATCCCTTGCCCTTGATTTGGCTTGACTGAGATTTATTCACCTGAGGAAGATGATGACAAGGATGATAAAGTAATCGTTAGAAGAGGTAGGACTAATTCTCCTGAAAGAGGATGCACATTGAGCTGTCAGCCTCATGGGAAAAGCAGGTAAGACTTTCCTGTGCCCAAAAGCCAGCCTTAGAAAAGCCTTCCCTAGATGGTTCTGTATCCATGTCTCCCCTCTCCCAGTTACATTAATAGGAAATATTACATCCTTGTCCACTGAGTTACTGCTATCATGTTTTTCAGCACTTTGGGTGGTGAGCAGGTCCTGATGCTTATTTTTCCCCTCGATGCTTTTGACGTGCACTTCCCCTTTTTCCATTTGAAAACCCTGGGTTTTGCTGTCTCTGGTCCCAGAGCCGCTGCCTCCTGATTTCTCCCCTTTGTCCTCCCATGTGCTTTGTCCTTGTGCTTCTCATTTCCCATAGCATGGAGGTGCAAAGCCTCTTCCAAACACAGAACTGGGCTACAGCAATGCCTTGTGAGCAGGAGGAAAACTACCAAATGTGCCTACTCACCCATCAGACATCTTCCAGAAGAGTTTTCAAAGCCTAATTCCCCAACTGCATGGAATGGAAAGTGTGTTAAGGAATTGTGAGCTTGCAAACCATGCTCCCAGGGCATGAACTCAACATGGAGCTGTGTCCACCCAGCCTGTGTCAGGTTGTGACACTCCTCCACCAAGTGTTTCCCCACACAGGCTGTGTGGCAGTGACACTGGAAAGCAGATGTTTCTCTCCTGAAAAAGCTGTAGCTGAATCCTGGCTTGTGTTTACATTCCCAGCAGATATGCAATGTGGAAATGTCTTGAAATAGGAAATAGTGTCCCAGCTGGATGAGTAAAAGGCATGAGACTTAAAAAAAGTTGCTATCATCATTTCCGAGAGACTTGCCAGATTCCTTGTTTCTGTGCTTGATTTGCACATCCTGCAGATGTGTCTGCTCAGATTTCCCTTCTGGTATTTTCCTCTTACGCAGTATGTCAAGCACAGATGCACATTCACCTGAGTGGAGAGCTAGTTCAGATAAGTGAAATGTCTACTGTCAGTGTGAGAGTGTGAGGCAGGGATGTGACCGGGTGCACACACACATGCCCACAGACAGCATCGTGGTAGATAAGCACACCATGAGTTGTTTTTATTTTTTTAGGCAACCACAAGTAGTTCTCTGCTGGGGACAGCAGAGGTTTAGCGAGTGAGGAACAATATATGACTGCTCTCGATGAGTGCTGCTATGTGTTCCCCATGGTATGCTTGAGAGCTGCCTCCATTAATGCATTTATGAACGTTTGTGTCTTCTATTGGAAAGTGGCCTTGTGAGATGTGGGGACTGTCCCGCAGAAGATTTCCAAGTTCATTTCCAAATCTTATTTAAATGTAAAACATCCTTTATCCTTGTCTCTCAGAGGTTATCAGCTGCACATTTAGTTACAGGTACTGTTGGGAAACATTGCAAGGAGACTGAGACAGGCTAGGAAAGCAAGGGCTTTGCATAAATATAGACTGGATTTAAGATTATGGTTCAGAGTATTACTTCTTCGTAATAGCCTAGACCCAGAAGATCTGATCATGAGACACCATGACAGCAGATTCTGTAAACTGCATCTTCTACCTCCCACCAGGCCAGACTCTGATCCCAGCCAGATGCTGACTCCCATTTGCTGTCTCCTCTGGTTTAATCTGGGTTGAGATCACAGCAGGGGAGAGCTAGGTGGCACCTCTAACAGTCCATGACCTCATTTTGATACAGTCAGAGTCATCTGCTCAAGAAGAAGGGACTTGTCAACAGGCTTGTGAGTATAGGACTTTGAATCAAGGCAACTAAATACCATCTTCTTGCAGGAGCAGCATCCTCCAATCAGGCAGATGACACCAGAAGATCAGTGCTCCCAAGCCAGTGCTTCCAGAGTCATGTTTCTTGCAGAGTTTGTTCTTTTCTTATTTCCCTTCATCATGTTTTACTTGGAGGGCCAGCAGTGCTGTGAGGAGCTGCAGAGGTACCAGGTGAACTCTGGGTTGGAGTGGGAGCTCCCTGCTTTGCAGGGGACAGCAAGGACCTGGCTGGAGTGAGGAAAATGGGGAAACTAACACAGTTCTTGCAGCACAGTATAGTGTGCACAAGCACAATAATGAGATTATCATGAAGGACAATGCTGCCCAATGTGGCAGACCCAGGTGGGAGCATTGGTGACTCTGTTACGGACGTGGTGGTAGGATGGGATTCCCCACATTTCTCTAAAATTGTTGCTGCAGGGCCTGTCTAAGGCAGGAGATGCAATCTGACAGACCCATGGGGTGATGTGATGTATTGAACCCCATCATGCCTGCTACTGCTGGGCAAGGGGGAACTTTGTCAAAACCTCCGTAGTTGTCATGACAAAGAAATCACCAAAAAGCACTGGGAAGATAGTATCAAAGGAAGGAGATAAATTAAGGAGATGCATTTAAATCTGACTCTTATGGGCTGGAAACATCAAAACTAATATTGCCCCAGGGAACTGGAGTGCAAGCCCAATGCCAGCCACAAGTGGAAATGAATTTTCAGGGTAGCTCTCTGCTCGTCCTCAGGAAGCCGTGCACCTCGCTGCCATTAGTGCTCTGGGCTGTGAAGGAGCCTGGGCTGGGAGGAGCAATAGCGCAAAGAGATTAAATGAAGAGATTACGGTCTTGTCTATACAAGAAAAGTTGTATCAGTTTATCTAGGTGGATATGGAGTGATGTAGTCAAACTGAAGAAAACCCCAAGTGTAGGGCAGCTTGAGATCCAGCTGCAGTCGGTTTAACTCTAGCTGCAGTGCAGAACTGCCTTGGCCCCTTTGAAGATGTGGGGCCAGATGCTTATCTAAGCATCTGAATACTCCTGAAAATGCCTTACCCTCAATGCTGTGAAGTGGAGCAATACCCCACAGAGGTGGGGTGAGGACAGATGCAATGGAGACTGCAAGACACTGCAGTGGCTGAGGCATGCCAAGACAGGGCTTGGCACCAGCACCCCCCTCGCCCCATTGTGCTGGGGGCAAGGACCCTGGAGTGCTCTAGGACATCTCCCTGCTCTCCCATCCAGGCGCAAGGACTGTGGGGCGGGTAGTGAAGCACATTATGGGCAGCTGTGATGGTGCACAGGGAATTTCCATGGTAAGTGCTTTCATGCCATCTGGCTTAGGTGCTAGGGAGTGTTTTTTTCTGTGGTGCCTGCAGAAGAAAATGCAATCAGAGCAATAGAGGATTGAGCCTTCCTTGGGATGTGGTCTGAGCTGACATTCAGTGAAGTTTTCTCACATCTCTGCTGTCCTTGTTTCTCTCCCTGTGTGGCTAACCCACTGAAGGTGATGAGGTTTTTATTTTGCTTTCCAGGCTACCTAATTAATGAGTTAACGTCTCTCTTTCTGCCAAAAAGGGCAGTAAGTTTTCCTTTAGAATCATACACCAGCCACTACTTTCCACCAGCTGAGCCCTGCCCTGCTGTCACAATTACATTATCTAAACGGAGTGTGAAATCTACAGCAGACAAAGGGGACAGTGCAAATCGCCAAGGCCCACTGACATCTGTGCGTCTCTGGGGAAACAAATCATGGATTATCTCAGCCTGTTACAAAAAATAAAATAAAATAAAATAAAATAAAATAAAATAAAATAAAATAAAATAAAATAAAATAAAATAGGTTATTTTTGATAGGGCTTGATCCTGTCAGATGCTGAACACACATTTGCACATATGGTGCTGAGTGCCTGCACCTCGACTGACATTAGTATGAAACTAGTATTGGTGAGAATGCCCGTTTGTTGGTAAATCGCTGAGTGGCATTTGGCTCTGTGCAGAGGCCAGCACCCTCTCCACTTGCATGCACATACAGAACTTGCATAACTCCACAGTGAAAGCAAATGCTATTATTAGTTTATAAAGCAAGTTTTGTTGAATTTGGCAGAAAACGTGCATGTGTAAGTTCTCCCAAATTAATTAAAGCATTTAGAGTGATGGTGGAGATAGCAGCACTGCTCATCTAATAGATAGTTTTAACAGGTTCACAAATGCTTTTATGTAATTAATTAATGCTTGGCTACCTCAGGTGAAATAATCTGGGCATGCATGTTCCCTTAAATCAGAGCAAAGGCACAGGGGCAAATTCATGCTCTGTTTAAGCAGCTTCTGTGAACATTGGTCTGAAGCCCATTGCGGGCTCTAATTTATCTCTGGAGGACAAAATGTGATCTGAACTGACTGTATGAGCAGAAGAAAGAAAACGCATGAAATAATAAATAAGGCCATTATTCCTGCCAGCACCAAGTGCCAGAATTTTCTTCTTGCCTACTTTAACTCCTCTCCTCTGGTAGTCACAGGGCGAAACCAGGCTCAGACCTGGCCAGCAGGCTCTTGTGCCAACCCCATCACTGGTGCAGTGGCACTTCAGTGGTGCTGAGCAGTGTGGATGAGAAGACACAGTGAGACACGAGCTGTGTAGTGTTGGTGGTTTCCTGCAAGTGAACACGTGGAATGTTTTGGTGCATGAGCCATCACATCAGTTTGGTGAATGAATTTAATGGGATATATCAGGCGTGCTCCAGCCATATAAGGACAGCTAGTAAAATGAATGTGAATTTGCTCATGAACACTGCAAGAAGATGGCTCGATATAGATGCCATGGCTCAAATGTAGCTCCTTTGCCTCCTACTCAAATTCCTGGGCTTGGGATTTTAGATCTGGACTCAGTCCTCCTTCTGCCTTGTACGTGGGGGCACAGGCACATGCAAAGCTTGAAAAGCCACAAAGAGATGAACAAAGACCTCTCAGAGAAGAAAACCCACACTTAATCTGAAGATTTCCTGAAATGACTGTGTAATTCCAGTGTGCCTGTGAATGTGGCTGAGGAAAATAACCCTTTTTTCTTCAGATCCCGTGTAAGTTGAGAGTGCTATTTGGTGGTCGCTGTACCATATAAGTATACCCTTACTCAATTTTTGTTAATACTTACTATGTAATATTGCCCCTACTTTAATAGGTAGAAAGATGTATTTTAGTTCTCTACTGCAGTATTACAATAATTGCTTGATAAATGCCTGTTTTCCCTGTGGAAAAGCAAGAGAATTAATGACCAGGGTATAAAACCAACCTGGCTTCCAGGTGAAGGTGAGTGGAGAACCTCCCCTTCATTTTCCTCTGCAAGCAGGTCATATCTGATCTGAGTCAGTGAGGAAATCAACTCAGAGATCTATCATCCTGTTTTCACCTCCATGCTTTTCAGAGCAGCATCACACTTCAGAAATCTTCCTTATATAAAGCCCATCCAGGTACGCGAAATGCAAAAGCTATGCTGCTTCCGGACAAGAGGGAGATACTCCTCTGACTCAAACTCACCTCTGTCCTGCAAGCCTGCATGGAGACCAGCTAGGCCCAGCTCAGAAATGGACCCAGCTTTCTCTCAAATGTGTTTCCAACTCAGTGTAATCAGTCTCTGGGTATAGCCCAGTCTAGCTCAGTCCTCAGATGATGAATCTGCTTCTCACTCACTCATCTTCTGACCTTATGTGATTTGCAGCTGCATGTGGCCCAGCTTTAACATATAAATATAAATAAATACATATAGCTCTTTCCTGCCCTCCAAATGTCAGGGATATGATATACCCTGGTGGCCAGGACAGAGTCCTCTGTGTGCAAGAACAGAGCTCACACTCACAGAGGCTGGTGATACTGAAAGCCAGGACTCTGGAAGCAGGGGGTCTGCTCTAGCCATAGGGATATTACTCAGAAGTAGACAAAACAGGTTAAGATGTAATCTTGACTCATTTTAATGCTCGTGTTACGGGGTAGGCTTCCTTTGATCACACCTTCCAAATCAGACCCACTAAAAATTTTAGGGGCTTCTGTTACCTAATCTGAGTCCATATCCAAGTTTTTTGCATCTCTGTCCAGATCAGGACCTTTTTGAGCATCATCTTAAAAACTTCAACTCCAGTAGTAAATATCTCCAAGACTGAGTGCTGCTGCAGGACAGCTTTAGGTAGCCTGCATTTTATTCTGAGTAGCTTGTTATGATAGTTAATGAAACTACTGCAGGGAGGCTGACTGCACTTTCCCTGTATGGAAGTAGCTGGAACTCACCTCATTTCCATGCAGGTAGTCACCTAGGGATATGTCCTCCAATTAACTTTGGTACTGAATGGATGCTAAATGAGAAAGCCAGCATTGTTGCTTCCTGCATCACGTTCGGTATTTTCTTTTCCATGACTGTGGTGCCTAACGGACGAGCTCCCACCCTGGAAAAAAGGCTTGCAAACTAGATATCCTGCGCAGCTGTATCTGAGAGTATTTCCTATTTATTGTTTAAAGAAAATCTCTGGAGTAAATTGTGGAAGAAAAACACTGGAATAAATGTGGGTTAGGTTACTCCCTTGTAAAAGACACAACACTTCAAAGAGTGTGAAGCGGAGCACTCACATTCCTCTGTTTCTGCTTTGCTTCCTTTGACCAAATCCTTTTCTTGGATTACATAGATCCTCATACATTGCGCAGATTTTATTTCTGCTCACAAAGGTACAATTCCGGAGTAACTTCACCAGCTCCAACAAAGTTGTTCCAGATCTAGGGCTGTGCAAGAGAGAGCATCAAGTACCCAGGATGGCGAATGCATCTGGGCATTGCTGTAACACCTTGGAGATCTAAATCTGAATCAGGGCCCTGCAGTGTTCAGCACTGCTCCATCCTCTGATGGAAGGAGCATCCTGGCCACACAGGACACACCATGAAAACCAGATTTACAACTTCAGTTACTCTATGGCTTTCTTGCCTGTCTCTTACTGTTCTTTGTTTTGCCTCTTTCTTGGTTTTCCTCATGCTATTTTCTGTCTTTTATTCTCTCTCTATTTGTACAGATAAGCATGTATGTATGTGCACACATTGAGGTATGCTCTTTCTGGCCTCTCATGTCTTATGAATGAAACACATTCTAGCCAAATTTTTATGCATGTATTTGTATATATATTCATATAAGCATATAAATAAGTATTTTCATGGCACCATCATTTCAATGGAAAATGGATTTCTGAAATGTTCTGGCCTTGCTTTACTTGCGTATCAGAACTTCAGTCAAGAAACGTCTCATTGGGAATAGACTGAATTCAGCCTTTTATTTGTGTAAACATGGTTTTAAGTGTCCAGTGTCCACCTCTGCTCACTGTGAAGAGATGTTTGTCGATAAGCTCAAGCTTTGCTGGTGGCCTTCTGTTCAGTGGGGTCTAGGACTCCCTTCAGCAGAGTTCAATTTAAGGACATTGAATTTCCATAGCAGAGCTGAGAAATTCAGTATGATAGAGAAATTTGGAGGAATAAAGGTCTGACTATTAGGCTCAGTGGTTGCATACAGACAGGTAAGCCATAATGACCCTCCTACAGCTGTGGAGTAGGAGTATTGATTTTTGATGTGTGGGTATCATTTGCACCACATAATTGCAAACTATATGGTCATGGCCAGGCCTGATATGTGTCCTACTCAAAGCCCATCAGTTTGGTTACCTATCTGTGGAGGGATTCAGATTGCACCTCTTTTTTGTAGAGATGCTGTCATTAAGGAGACTTTTTTAAACAATATATACTCCTCAACCATGGTTTTGATCTTAAAGTCTGACATTGAATAAGTCACTCTCAGTGTTGCCATAATTGGTTAAGAGGAGAGTCTGCACTACTTTTGGATTCTCTTCTCTATGGCAGCAGTTGAATTTGGCCCGAAATTATGGTAATGTGCAATTAGTGGAGGAAGTCGATCTTCAGGTTTCTTATTCTTGGCTCTATAAATGGGCCTGAACAGTGTCATTCAGAGAGCAATACCATCCATGGGCAAGGTGGCCTCTATGCAAAAGACTGTGGTTTAGCCTTATGGGGAAAAAACAAGGCAGTCCTGAACATGGGGAAGCAGCCATTTCCCTCTCTTTACTAAAAGCCTTCCAGAAGAGAGACAAACTGTGGCTGTGTCCTGGAGGAAGACTTTACTTTTGTTCTTTCTTGTTGTGTTCCTTCATATAAACATATCCAAGACTAAAAGTATTTGGCTGTTCTTCCTGTCTGGAAACATAACAGGAGTCATGATGATTAGGTAAGTTAGCTGTGGGGGTGATGCATCTCACTCTGTCTTAGCCACCTGGCAATTAGGTGTCTTGGCTCCAGAAGTTTTCTTGGCTCCAAGAGCCAGGGGAGGAAAATAAGGCACCTTTGCTGGGCAGTTCAGCCCCTGCCTTAAGCACCTGTCTTAGGATGGGATGGCTTACCCTCTGGAGCTGATTGACTCTCTGCCTTACCTACTGAGGGAATATATACAACTAGTTCAGATTAAATGTATGGCTTTTAGAAGGGTGAAGTTAGCTGTCTCCATATGTCTAGTTTCCTAGCCTGTGCTCCTGTTGCTGTGAATGCTGCTGCTTCACGACCAAACTCAGGCAGCCTCAGTCATCATTTCTGTCTCCAAGAGACTGATGAAATGAAATGTCCCATCAAACAGGGTCACGCTTTGCAGGCAAATTTTCCACACCTCTTACTTTGCACAGACTAGTACATCTCTGTGGTTATTTTAGAGTGAATGCTTTATGCAAGGAGTCTAAAAACCTATCAAACAAGGGCAAGGATTCACACTGAGCTGTGTCCTAGCAGCTCTGTATCAAAACATCCCCAGATGTAGCTTTATCAGCTGTTTCAGGGCTGTTGTTTTATATCTAATATTGTTACGCTTCAGGACAAAGTGGCGCCTCCTGGGTGACTACTTTTATGCTACTAAAAACATCTCCTTTTTTGCTTCCTTTAAAACCAGCTCCAGTAGAAGTGTCTTTAAAAAATAGATAACTTGCTGTCTACTTCTGGTTAATGCTTGATTTATACTGTTGTTACTGGGCCTTGTAAAGTAGGGCTGCTCCTATCACAACATTTCTAGATACATAAACAGTCAAGACCAGCCATTTGAAAGTCCCCGGCTCTGTAACCCAATATTATTTAGCTTTTGCTTTGATCTTGTGCCTGGATTTTTTTTTAACACTGAAAGGCTGAATGTTTTCACAATTCTAATAATGCATCAAAGCTGATACAGTGTGTAGTTCAGCCAACCTCCAGCATTAGCTCACTTTGTGAACTGAAATAAGTATCTTTCCTCCTTTTCTCAGGTCTAATTTCGTGTTTTCTTTGCAGTGATTGTGGGGAGTAGTGTGCTGCTGGTGCTTGGGGAAGTGGGGGGGTGAGAGCACCAGGTAACGCCAGGCACAGCGCAGTCAGATGCTTCCTCCCAGAGGACTGCCAATGCCCTGAGCAGCTCTAGACGTCTCGTGAGCACAGACTGCTGCTCCTGCCAAATTACATGATGGTTTTGGGGATGGAGACGAATATCCATTCAGTATTTACCTGATGCTATCAAACTCATTTGTCTCGTAACCAAAGTCAGAGTCCCTAGAGGTGAAATTCAGTGCACCAATTCACTGCTCGATCTACACATCTTTGAAAGGAACATCATTAACATGCCTTACACATGAACAAATATGGCTTTGTTCCATGTTACTTCATTAATGCATTATTTAGGCTATAGACCTGAAAGCCAGAAGGCACCTTTATGATCACCTAGTCTGATCTCATGAGTACCACAAGCTAGTAATCTAGGCAGTAACCTGTGGTTGATCTGTATCATGTATTTTAGAAAAATAGCCAGTTTCCCATGGCAGTTTGGACTCATCTCCCTAGATGTGCTGATTTCCAGCGAGTCATTTGCCAAAGGGAGAGCAGAGAACACAGTAGCAAAGCTAGTATTTGCTGGGCAGATCTGGAAGAGGAGATTCACCCTAGGAAGCCAGACAGGCCCAAATACAAACAAAGATGGCAACAGCACCATTCTGTAGATCTGAATTTATATCTAACCTTTGGCTGAGGGCCTATTTCCCCTTTTGAGTTGAAGTGGAAAGCAGTCTACTTAAGGAAGAGAATTTGCTACTTGGATAGCATGGGTGAGCTCTGAAAAACTAGAACCTTTTGGGCTTGGTATGAAGAGAAAGATTTGTTCTAAAGGAAAAGAAATATCCTGAGAAATGTTTTTAATTTTATGTTTTCCTTTTCATTTGAGATGTGTGGTTTTGGTGTTGAGTGCATGATCAGAAAAGACTGACAGATGGAAATGTACTTGTTTCGGTGAGGGACTGATGAAACATGCTGAAGCCCATGGACCTGCCTAAGCTTTTTTGCCAGCTTGCTTTGTGGGCTCCTGGAAGTGCAGAATGTTTTTGAAGCGTACTAGGGAAGACTGACAGAGCCAGTGTCCATCTCTGGAAACAGCCTCCAGAATTCCAGAACTGTTAGGGTTGGAAGGGACCTCTGGAGAACATCTAGTCCAATCCCGCTGCCAAGGCAGGGTCACCTAGAGCAGATTACACAGGAACGTGTCCAGGCAGGTTTGGAATGTCTCCAGAGAGGGAAACTCCATGACACCCCTAGGCAGCCTGTGCCAGTGCTCTGCTACCCTCAACTTAAAGAAGTTCTTCCTCACATTGAGATGAAACTTCTTGTGTTTTAGTTTATGGCCATTGCTCCTCATCCTGTCACTGGTCTCACTGAAAAGAGTCTGGCACCATCTTCTTGGCACCCACCTTGGAGATATTTATATGCATTAATGAGATCCCCTCTGTCTTCTTTCATTTAAACAGGCCAAGGTCCCATAGTCTCTCCTCATAAGAGAGATACTCCAGATCAGGAGGTGGCTTGCTCCTGCAAGGCTCTGCAGGCTTTCCCCACATGATGTAAAAAAGGAGCTGATAACTGGCATGTCACCCTTGGACCTGGATGTAGCAGCATGCCATCTACCTGGTCGCAGCCCTGGCTCTGCAAGCTTGCCTGGGGGAAGAAAGAGATGAATAGAATGTGATACAAGCAGGTTTTTCCATGTTTAATGCTGGATTAGGCACTGAACAGAAGCACCCTGTGAAGAGGTGCCCTGTTTAATCTATATTTGTGAGCAATGCAACAATAATATATTCCATCAGAATACCAGGCAAGCTGTTGCTGAAGGGCTGTGGAAAAGTTAAGTGCAGGAACAAAAGGAAGAGGCAGTCAGGGGGGCTGTGATGATTAAGTTCTGGAAAGATTATTGATTTATTGAATGAAGGTCAAGACTACTCAGCAAAAAGGCAGGAAATCTTAGCACAAAGAGGTTCAATGTGGAAACGAGGAACTTAAACGTCAAGCAGGAAAAAACAGCGCACACAAATGTATATGAAGCATTTAGAAAAGCTGAATAAGGAAGGTCAAGGCTTTCAATGACACACATTGGCTGGTACAGCAAAGCAATAAGCAAATACATCTCAACAGGCGTGACTGGCAGCGTTGGCCCTTGGGTGATGGATAACAGGCAAGAATGGAATGACGCATGAAGGATTAGTTCAAGTGCCAAAGAAGGCTGGAGCTCCTGAGCTAAACCTACACAAAGAATAATTTCTTTGGGCAGAGGTCTGGCCTCAGCCACTGGAGCTGGCTTGCATGGTATGGCCAGCTTCCCTGCTAAGATGTTTTAGATTCCAGACCACAGTGGCCACAACCTAACTACCTGGGAATCATCTCTCCCCCATGCAAACCCATAGCCTGTGCCAAAACTGCACTTGGGAAAGCACTAGCTGGCCTGGGTCAAAATCATGACAGGGATTATGTTAATGATTCTAACCAGTTATTAGTATTGACAGAGGGGACAAAAGAATCCAGTGTGAGCCCTCTGCCTGCAGCATGCTCACTTGAGGTAGCACCAGTGTTGCTTCTGTTCAATTTTCCTCATTGTTTCCTCATTTCCTCAAAGTTTTCCTCACTGCCCAGTGTGATTGTGTGGTTTGTAAACCAGAATGAACTCATGCATCCACTCAAAAGCTGGCCAAGGAGAACACCAGTGGTTAAAAATGGTAGAAGATGCAGATGCCCACACCCTCTCGTAGTCTCCTGTCTGCCACCCATCAGCTCCGTTTTCCAGACTATGACTTTCCCAAAGTGAAGGTGTAGGTGGAGAGGTGGCTCAAGAGGGTTGTATGGAAGGGCAGCACCAGCGGGCTGAGGTTACAGGGGACCATACAGGCTCTTGCAATGTTTCAGCATGTGTATATTCACTCATGTCTTCTCTGCTTTGCAGTGGAGAGACAGACAGTGGCTGCTCCCCCGAGCAGTTCTCAAGACAGGAGCTCAAGGCTCCTGCTGTCTCCCTGCAGCAGGTAGGCTTCTGCTCCACCCTACCCTGCCTTCCTCTCGACTCTCTGGTTATGAGTGTGGCTTACCTGGCCACAAATGTGTTTGTGTACATGCAATCATTCGTTTGTTTGTGTGCATTCATGAAAAGACAATGCAGAAACCAGTGCTGGCACACATGGCTGGTGCTGACTTCAGATAAAAGCTGTGTGCACTTATTTGTTTGTGTTTTTCATTACGCAAACGAAGTTGTACTGGTGAAGGCTGAGCTGAGTATGGAGCAGTTTGCCTGAAGACAAGAAGGAGCTCCTCTAGAGGAAATCTTTGCAATGCTTTTTCTCAGAGCTAGTAAAGCATTTGCTAAGATGCTGCTTTGTTGAGAGCAAAGTGCCTCCTCATAGGAGTGTAAGAGCTGCCTTTTGCTAGCAGAGCTAAGAGCTGCCTAGCCGTGGGTGAAGGCTCAGACAAACAGTTTAGGGACGCTTCACACACATGGGACATCTCAGTTGCAAGCAGTCAGTGCTTTAGGGACTAGCTGTTGTGGAGCTTGAGACAATTGACCCAATAGGATGGGTAGATTTGTCCCCATGAATTTGTCTCAGCCACTAAGGAACTGCAAATTTAAATCCTTGCGTTGAACCCCACTTTGGGCTCTGCAGAAGCCTGTGGTAATGAATTCCACAATGCAATTAGCCAATGAGTAATAACATGCTTTTGTTTGGTCTGAACCTGCTGCACAATGATTTCTCCAGATGGCCCTTAGTTCTCACCGTATAAAAATACTTGCTCAATACTTGCTCTTAATCCATCTCTTCTGCAGGATCATCCTTGCAGAAATCTCCGTTTCCAGGTACCATTGACACTTTCCTCATGGGGAAGGTTCCATACTTGTGGTCATGTTTGTTGTCTTCCTGGGAAAGCTTCCTGATTCTTCTACACAACCCTTTCACCCCAGCTGACTATGATTGCACACATATCAAACGTTGAGTTAATGCTTCAGAGAGCTATCGGCAATAACTCCAAGTTATGTTTTCTCTGTGGCAGTGCGGAGCCTCTTTTTGCCTGTGTATAGTTAAAGCTAATGTTTCTATGTGTGCTGCTCCCCATCAGCTGGCAGTGAATTTTGCTGGCCAAGATATTGCCCAGTCTCTTGACACAGAGGAGTACTTTGGCTTTTCTTCATCAGCAGCTTTAGGTTGACCAGCTTCTTCCCTCTGAAAGCTTTACCACTGCAGTGTCCAAACACCTTATTCCAATTGTCTTGAGTTTGATGATTTCTCACTAAATCTCAGGAGAGCCTGCCTCCTGGGATTGGTACAGGGCTGGGGCAGGTGGAGCACCAGGGTCCCTGGTGCTGGTGGGAGCCTGTTCAGCAGCCGGAGCCACTGCAGCTGCCCATGGGAAGTTGTCCTTGTTGATGCCAGTCCCAACAGAATGAGCTCCACAGCGTGAAGCTTGAAGCTGTTTGGAGAATGAGGTAGGGCACTCCCCTGCAGCTGTGGCACTGTGCATCAGCCTCTGGTCTTCCTGCAGTGAGAGCATGCCTGATGTGACTGCTTAGCAGGACATGGACCAAGCTGATGACACACATCTCATGGATGAGGACACAAGGAGAAAGAAGCCGTGGCAATGCTTTGCTGAAGAGTGAAATACGAGCCTGGATAAGCAGGGGAGAGGGTCAGGAGCCAAGCATATGACTGTCCTTCAGCATGAGAAGTGTGACCAATGCATTTTCTCTTTTAGCTCTGGATGGGTGTCCATAACTGGGCTTTTTGCATCTGTAAGGGTTTTCTACTGTTCCTGTGCTGATAGCAGTACTGGGGAAGTACAGAAAGGACCGCAGGGCTGATCAAAGCTATGGAATGGCTCCTGTCCAGAGGTTGGAATAGACTAGGAAGAGACACGACTGAATGTTATGGTGCAAGTCCACAAAATCATGACTAGCAGGAAGAAAGCACCTAGGGGATCACCATGTCTTCCAGTAATAGAACTGGAGGATGCCAAATGAAACTCCCAGATGGCAAGGTCAGTGCAAAGGAAAGGAGGCAGTTGTGCTCCCAGGGAAGAGGTGAAGGTGTGGAACCCAATGCTGCCAGGGGTTGTAGGTGCTCAATGTTTACACAAGCTCAAATTTGTGGAAGAAATATCCATTGATAGTTATTAAATACAAAACCGCAACCTCTGCTCCGGGATATCCATGAAGGTTGGAAGAACATCCTGGAGCAGCAGTATTATAAGCCTGGCCTTTTATACCTTTCCCTGGCATCTCTCCTTTGCCAGGAAGAGGAAAGATCCTGAGATAGGTGGATCCTTGATCTGGCACACATGGGCATTCTTAGGAATGCAGGTGTGATCTTCACGTAAAGGCAAAAGAAGTCTTAGTTGGCATTTTGAGCAACTTGATGCCCCTATTCTTACGAACTCAGTGAATCAAGGTCACCAGTGCACAAATGGCATGTTGCCTTTGCTGATCCAGGCCCAAAATGGCTGCTGACTTGCCCACGTGTAACTCAAATCCAGCGGAGTAACAGTTCTATCCGAAGGAAAGATGGTACAGCCAGAAAAACTAGTGGTTTGTCTAAGGTAGCAAGATGTGTTGGATGGTCCTGGACGTTAGTGTCCTCTATTCAGAGTTCAGGCCAATTTAGCTGTATGAGATCATTCAACTTAGCAAATCACTGTATGTCATGTTGTGTCAGTAGCCAAATCATAGTCTTGTACTCCAAAATCTGTGTCCAAATATGTGTATATGAGAGGTGTGGCAGCAGAGCTGTGCGCTGAGTGATGCTGAGTGTAACAGCACTTTTTTCATAACAGGGTTTTGTTTGGAAAGAAAGGCTGCATGGGATGACACAGTGTTCAGAGCTGCTGAGATACTTCATGTGCTTGAAACCAAGTGAGTGCAACGTGCGCAAAAATCAAGGTCACCCAGAGATGCAGGCCACCCAGCCTGAGAGCTTGGCTCAGCCACTCAGGAATCATTTCCTCAGCCTGCCAAAGCATGAACCAGGGGTTAGCATATACTCATGGTGTTCATCTGATAACACTGCCTGATGATTAATCTCTATAATTAATCGTACATTAATAGAGTTCACTGCAGCAGCATATTGAAATGGCAATGGAGATTCCCGCTTTAGAAAAACAAAGGAGTTTTATGGCTCATAATAGAACAGGTAGAAGAAAAAACCCACCTTATTTTAAACTCGTGTGATGCAACATGGTGAATCCATGTGTCACTTGTTTTGTGATACCAGTCCATCGCTCTCTCTCCTCCATTTTGCCACCTCACATGCAGGACTGGGTCACTACTAGTCTGCAACCTTAGACATGGAGAGATTGTGGTTATCTCTGTCAGTCTTCTGCTGGAAGTAGAAGACTGAATATCTGCACCAAGCATTTACAACCCTGGGCAGGAGCCCACACCTCCATTGAGAGAAATATATCATGGAGCTGCCATGGGGTGGGACACTGTCCTGGCTATGTGCAGATAAGGGAGCATGCTGAGCTCTCCCAGGGAGCTATGAGGCTGCTCTGAGGGTGTGAGTCTCACCTCTGCCATGCCTATGATGTTCTCTGTGAGACCAAAGCCATAGATCTGTCATTTCTTTCTCTTGAGCTCTCAAGGTGGCAGGGAGTTCTGCACCCTGGAGTGTGATAGAACACCCTCTGGGAGGGCAAAAGCATTCCTAGGCTGCACCTACTTACAAATGAAACAGTGACCGCCAGGCTGGGAGAAAGTGGAGTTCCTTCCTGAAGGTGACCAGCCTGTGCTGTCAGATGCATACTAACAGCACTCTTGGACCAACAAGTTCTTGATAAAAAGGGATGGATCCAGCATGGACTAGGTCTATGAAGAAACCAGCTATGGTACAATGGCTGGATGATAACCATTCCAGTATAACCATGGAAAAAAATTATGGCAAAGCAAAGTTAGTGTTTGTGAGGAGAGCCCAGTGCTCTGCTTCTTAGCCTGAACTTGGCCCTGAAGTTGTAAATTCTGCACACTCCTTGGCTCTGAGTTATTTCTGGAAGGAAGGAAGGAAACCAGATGGAAAAATAGGAAATCTAAAGCACATCTCTAGAAGTAAAGTTAACCCATACTTGGAATCATACACTGGTTTGGGTTGGAAAGGGCCTTAGAGATCATCCAGTTCCAACCCCCTGCCATGGGCATGGTCACCAGACCAGGTTGCTCAAAGCTGTCCAGCCTGGTCTTGTTTGCATATAGTCAAGTGATGGGTGCCAGAAGACAAGCAGGCAAAAGCCAACCACATTTCTGTCACTAACTGCTTCTGCAGCACTGCACTGTGTTTCCATTGTATCAGGTGAAGGACACTATCACTGATTCTCATCTGACAGAGGATTAATGTGAGAAATGCTAAATGCCACATGAAAACAGAGCTCATGAGCAATAGGGTGTTAAACAGAGCAAGGAGAGGACACCTGAGAATTTGTGGTTGATCCAAGGTCATGGCTTCTTATCTGGCTGGCAAAGCCGCAGTCACTGTCCTCATTCACCGGGGCTGGGGCTGTCCCAGTGCCTTCCTCTTGGCTGGGGATTGGATGGGCCCTGGCTGCCAGGTCCTGCCCTGACAGATCTCCATGGGGAGTCGCTGCAGCCCCAGCCCTAGGGAGCCACAGGCCCACAGGGTGCCCTGACACTGGAATGGGGTAGAGGAACTGAGTCCCCCTAAACTAATGTGATGGGAATGGGATGGATAAAGCCTCCTTCCAGAGCTCCCCACAGTAACCTCTAATGAATTTTATTAAGCAGAAGACACCACCACATGTGTGGAAACGAGTGTGGACAGTCTTTTGACACATGAGACCCCAGACACTACAAGGAAATACAATTCATGCTGGTGGCTCTGCAGCTCTATTATGAATTTGAGAAGAGGTTCTCAAGGCTAGGTGACATTTTATTGAAAAGCAGTAAGATTTCTCAGGTCACTGTAAGAGACTTATAAAAGACATGTATGAAAGTCATGTGAGGACAGGAAAGGCCTTCAGTGTTTCATCCTAACCTAAAAGAACAGCAAATGAAAATGCTGAGGAAAGTTCCCATTGTCAAAAACCCAGACCAGTTGAATGACAGGGCCCATGCTAGAGATGCAAGAAGATGGAGGCCTCAAAACAAGGTAGTGCTACAAACTTATTTCCTTTGATAAAGAAGTTATGCACTTAACCAGGTGATCCTGCACATCAAATCTATTTTTGCTAAGTGGTATCTGATGTTTAAGCACATTGCTGTGAAATACAGGCTTTGACATGAAACCACCCAGTACAATTATCCCCAGTCCAACAAGCTGGTGGGAAACCTATCAAACTCACAGGAAACAGCCGTAGCAAGACAAGGAGGAGTGATCAGAAGGCAGACAAAAGGAGAATAAATGTGGGAATGCTCAAGAGTTAGGAAATGGAAGTTGTTATTTTGAAGGAAATACAAGTATGCCATATATTAGTTAAACTGTCTGAAACAGACTTCATCATGAGGGGGAAGGGTTGGAGAACTGATGGGAATATAGAAATTCATTTGTGTGGAAATCAGGGATATGTTTTAGAGAGATGCACATTGAGGAGTCCAATGTAGCTCTGGGAATTACTCAGGGATAGCTTCATCTCAGGGACATTAATGTAGGATGCTGCTCCCTGAACATTTATTTCCCTGTGAGCAGTTGCTATGAGTGGTTTACCTTCACAGTAAAAAAACCCCTTCTTTCAGTTCTCATCTACTGCTGTTTTGCTCAACTAGAACTAGGAACAACGGTGCCTAGCTTGACAGAAGCCAGGAGCAGGGTCAATGCACACAGAACCAAGACAAAAGAAGCTCCAGGAGAGCTGGGGTCCATGGGACTGCTGCTTCTCTGTGGGGAAGATGCTGCCTTTTTGTGTGATACAAAACAATTGCCACAAGCAGCAGTGGGGGTCCTTGGTTGGGTGAGGTTATCCCAGAGGACACATGGGAAACAGGCAGCATCTCCTCCAGAACCAGAACAGAGAGCCCTGAGTTGGCTGCTTTGCCCAAGAAAGCCCCAGATGAGCACCAGCCACAGTGGGCTGAGACAATTCAGCCCCAGGGCACGGCACAGTCAGAATGAGGGGCCTCCTGGTGCTTCGTAACAGTGGTGCTGATGTCTGGCTGGAGACACCCTACATAAAAGCTTGGTGTATGTACCAGCTACACACGCACTCTCTGCTCTCCCGTCTGGAGGAGATGCTTGGTACACCAGCCTCTAACAGAGGTCACCCCTTATATAAACTGCTGTGAAACAACTGCAGGCAAAGTGTTTCAAAAGATCATATTTTTTAAAGAAGAGCCTGGAGTGGGTGGGGGTTTCTTTCAGAATTCAGTCACCCGAAGAAGGGAAAAAGCTCTGAGCTCTTCTGATTTAGATATTGAGTCTCTTTAGGATATGGCATAATTCATTTAACCATTCTGCCCCTGCTTCCCTGCTGTGGAAAACAAGAGGGTGAATTCCCAATGCCATGCAACTTTACTAAGAGTGTAGATGATTTATAGTGATCATAAATGCAATGTCAGTGCTAACCATGACTGTGAAATGGTCTTTCTCCCATTAACAAGTAATGGGAGAGCACCAGCTCTAAATAACTGATGTTTTTGAGACTTCTCTAAGTCCCCAAATTCGTATAGGACCAGGGAAACAGGAATGCTAATTCTAGAACCATCAGCAGCTTCTCTGGGCAAAGCACTGATCTGCTCTTCTTCAGGCTCTCCATCCATAAACTGAGGATGTCTGTCTGTTTTACAGTCACATAGTGAGGATTGATTTATTGTTTAATGTGTGTAAAGAATTAAATAAGTGCTAAGTATTATTATTATTATCAAGCCAGAAGAGTGAGTCAATGACCCATTTCCTATCTGAGCTTGCCTTCAAGGTGTTGATGTTTCTGGCAGATTACAGGAATTGAATATCTGGCACAGGTTGTATTCATATAGCAATCCAAATAAAGCACTTTTTGTGGGCATTGTATTGCTTCAGGTCTTGTGATTACAGAAGAAAGATGCATAGATTAAGACTGCTTTTAAATGCCCAGCATCTCCACAGGCTATGCCATTTAGCCTCTCTGGGAATCACAGCAGTAGGTTCATACATGACACGAAGAGATGGGTCCATGGGGCAGACAGGTAGAGTGGTTCAATTCCTCATCTACAGCAGATTTCTTATAGATGTTTTGCAGGGAATCATCTGGGGAAATCCTCATAGATTTCCACACTCTAGAAAAGTTCAGATGTCATCCATCTGCTATGGCTGTTAAGGTATGACCAGGTAACTGGAGTTTACCCATGTGTCATTAAGGCAATACAGAAATGCTGACTTCTTATTCCTTGGCCATGACATCATCACAGAGCTCACCTACCTTTGCCATTTAGTCACTGAGTACAGCAGTAGCGCCAAGGCCACTTATGTAAATTATTAATTAATCACTGAGAAGCAATCATTGTTATGATGTCTATCATTATATTTGCTGAAACTCATGGGATGTTGTCTTGAGGTACACCAACCCACATACCTTCCTGAATTCACCCTAAACAACTCACCAGTCAAAGTTTGCACTACTTACGCAACTATTCACTGTCATCTCCCCTGTTTGCCCTTGTCTCCTGCAGGCATGTCCATTCTAGTGGAAGTGCTGATGCTGGCCCACTCCTGTCCCCATTGAAAATAATGAGACACTTGCCACTGACTTTGAAGCGAATGTCCTAAGGGTCATACTGCAGAGGGAGTTCATCTGGATTATTGAAGAGGCTGCTTTTGAAACTCTCATTAATTGTCCCCTTGCACCTTTTGGCACTGAAGTACCTGTGCAAAGATGGCTCACAATTCCAAGGACAAGAGACAAGTGGAAGTGGACAGACCACCTGCAGCTTTTGTAAGATCTCTCCATGAATCCTCGGTGCTGCGAACTCTTCATTTCATAAACTTAACCAGGTTCTGTTTTGAAACGTGAAAACAGGTGGTTTAGAACTGATTTTTTGTTCTATTTCTTTTCAAGGCTGAATTTAAGTTGTCGCTCAAATACCATTTGATTCTGAGGCAACTGTCATCCCTTGTCAAAGGGATCAGCACTGGCACATGACTGTGTGTGAAACTGCCCAATCCAGTTTCCTCACACTCACCTGCTGCCTGTGTTTGCTTTAACCGCTCCCTTGGCTTTGTGTCTCAGTGCTGACTTGGCACCATCATTCACACTCACCTTTTTTCCTAGAACCACCTCCCACTCATGCCTGTCAAGTGCCCACCATCCCCCATAAAAAATACCTTTATCCCAATGAAGTTCCTTCTTTGCAATCTTTCCCCAATGTCTTGAGGTCTGATCATTGCTTTAGTAAGATGGCATCTGTCTCAATAAACCGATGTATTGTCTGTGTATTGAAGTCAGCAGGAGGTCAGCAGAACTGATACTTATTAACTTTTGTCATAATTTGATCTGCAATAGCCTTGCACTCCCATAGGCCTGGTATTGACAGTTCGTAATTAAAAGCAACTATTTGCCATAATGTTCTGGATTCCCATTCATGTCTTTGCTCTGTTATTCCTGCTGAGCAAGAAGAACTGCTGAATTCTGGTGATGTCTCTTTCTTAGTAGGAATTCCTAGCACAAAAGGTACACCAAAATGTTTCCACCATTACGTAGAAGCCACATTTATGCCCCACAAATGCTTTTTGCATAGTATGATGGAGCTTTAATACACTTTTCTTGTACTGAATATGTCAACACCATAACCGTTAGTATAACTAATCACAAAGAAAACAGAGAGCCAACTCATTTAGGAGAAAGTGATGGCAACTACTGAGGCAGTCTTAGAACTGACCTAGAAAGACAAAAAACAATGAAGTTGACTAAATACAGAACCCACTGTCTGCATATTATGCTTCAGTGGGCAAAACCACTTAAGATATTAATGATGATTGATAAAGTCAGTGGAAGAGAAGACCTAAGGATCTTTTGGATCCATGGGGTGTTGGAGACAAGGACAGAACTGGGACAGGAATCTGAAGAGGTGATTTTCATCTTCATTGCCTTGCTTGCTTGGTCCATTTCTAAATCTACTTCAGTAGTTGTCATTCATTCTAACCATATCTTCTGATAACACAAGATAGATTTTTCTATGTGGTGGTGTAGCATCTATCCTTCTTGTCCAGGTACATCTGTTTGGTATGTAAATGTGAATAATAAAGGGAAGGAAGAGAAAGACACCACGCAGTAAAAGAGGAAGAGTCGAAAAAAAGTAGCTGACACCAGCAAAAAAAGAGAGAAAGAAATGATGGAGACAGCAAGTGACCTGCAGATAGAAGGAAGAACAAAAAGATATCAAAACCCTAGCACTTATGTGCACAGGCAAAAGGAAGGTCTATACAAGTGGGCAGTGCTAACCAAGAACTGCTGTTCTGGTTGTCCTCATGTTTTCACAGAACAGCAAAGTGTGCTAGCTTGCCACATAGATTGTCCTGGGACTCATTTTTAACAGCTAGTTTTAACAGGTGGCCAGAGTAAATCACAGACCTGTCAAGAATAATGCCAGACTAGATGAGATACACGGTGTTAGCAGTAAGCCGACAAAGCATGGAAGAAAGCATGGATCAGCAAAGAATATGGTGTCCGGGCAACTGCCAGAATCCAACTGATTTCAGCCTTGTAAAATTGAAACAAATGGCAGTCTTCTTCACTCTATAAAAGAAAAAAGAGAAGGGAGATGAAGTGGTTCTGCTTTGCAGTGAAAAGTAGTAGAGATGAAAGATAATAGAGGTTTGGCTTCAAAGTTAAATTAGTACGTTGCTGGAGTTTCTCATTAGGACAGCAGCATAAAACCTGTGGGCAAAGGCAACTTGTCCAACACGAGAGCCTCTATGTAAATGAAAATTACAACAGTTACGGTAGAAGCAAAACCCGAAGTGCTTGCTGTGTACAAATGGAAGGGAGCTGATAGCATTTTTCTGGCAATATTAAAGCATTGCTAGGTGAAATTGCAGTTGCAGTGAGGAGCTTGGTCTACTCAGTTCAGTTTGGTATGTTCTGGCTGGAGAGCTGCAATCATGGTGCTTATTTTGAAGAGCTTATATTGAAGGACAAAAAGGCATCTGGGAAACTCGAGTCATTAGTCTGACCACAGGAGTAAATAGGACTTTGAAAAAAGTGTGACTGAAAAACCAATTAGAGTCATGTGGGTAAATGGAAATGAAAAATTGCTTAGAGATTTATCTAAACAAGAAGAGTATAGACGTAACGTGGCATTTCTTAGGGATACTTTAGAGAGTGGCAACAAATCTGGTCTACTTGGACTTCAGTAAGGTCTTTGTTATTGTACTAAATGGGATAACATTAACTATAATAGGGTGGAAAGCACTGGTTAAAAGGAGGATGGCAACCACTCTTTGGGGAGCTGATGGGCTGGAAGGAGAACTCCCTCCATGGAGAACAAGAATTCCCATGGGAAATGCTTAATATCCTTATGAATGACTGCAGCAGCAATGGCAAAGATCCAGAGCACATTAGTGAAATACGATGACGGCCACTGCCAGTGCAGACAAGGACACTCCTAATTCCTAGCTAATTTTGCAAATTTGTAAGTACAATAAAAAAGCATTTTTCCCTTTAGCCATTTCTGCAAACTGGTTAGAGCACCCGCCCATTTCCAGAGGCACCCTCCCATTTCTAAAGGGTCTTTCTTTATCTCGAGTGAAAAAGAAATAAGTGATTCTGCAGAAGGTACTTATAAGAAGGTAATTCAGCTCACTCTGGCTTTGCTACATTGGCTTTGCCACATTACCTGTAGGAAAAGCAAGGTAAACATTTGCTTTGGCCTGTGCATGGCACTTGTAGAGCAGATCTGATGAACAGGATGATGTCACTTTTCGTTTTCTGATCTCAGCCTGGGTGTAAATGTAAGAGTTAGATAAACAGCTCTTGGGCAGGTCTGTCACTCTGCAGTGAGATGGTGAAAATCAAAGAAAGCAGGAAGAAATGGAGAAGCAAATTGCAGTCTGAACACCACGGAGATTTCCTCAACCATGGAAACGGTCACTGTGGGGTGGGTAGAAGTGGAGCTTAAGACCAGACTGCCCAGTGCTAGCTTGGGAGGTGGCAAGGTGGGCAGGGAACTTCAGGGAAATTGCAAACCAACAGCCATGGTCCCCCTTGGGAACTTGTATCAAGTTCCTCAGAAAATGAGCCAGCAGGAAGGGATATGTGGTTCTCTTTGGCCTGGACCATCACTGTGCCTTCCTGTGCTGTGGCTAGAGCAGTTAAACCCTGAGATTTCACCCATGGGGACACAGAGTTCAATTTTGCTTTGACTGGTGGAAAGCCTCAGATTAGCTCCAGTCCAGAAAAATCTGCACTGAATGTGCCGTTATGGCAATTAATGTTACAGTAAAGGGTCATTTGCATTCTCAGACTTGCTTGGCACTACTGCCAACACTAAGCAGACTCCTTAGGACTGGTCAAAGGAGTCAGAGAAGCACAGCACAGAACACACCAAATCAACAAAAGGCGCTGGCCAAAGCAGCAGCCTGCATGGCAGAGACCAGGCAGAACCCAGCCAGAAACCAGGGAGGATGGCAAGACCTGCAGATGGTAGCAGCCACCACACACAGATGCTGCAATATGCCCAGAGGCCAGAGGTGGATAGCAAGGGTTTGTTGAGAGGGAGGCACAGCCTCTTGGGCCACAGGGCTTGGGGGATGCAGCACTCATTGTCTTCCTCTCTGCTGTTCTCAGCGAGAGGATGGTTTATGAATACTTTCAGAGATCACTCGAATTGCACCAAGCAGTTTTCAAGTCCATGTCCCCTGTGCTTTGGAGCTGCGGCTCTACCACAGGAGTGACTTGTTCTGTTTCTTAAAGTCATCCTGCGGCAATCAGGTGTAGCATTTCCTAACCTCTGCTGGCACTATGCAACAGATAAACTGAACAGCACCAGGGAGGCTGGCAGGAAATGCACACAGCAACTCTATAAAGGCATGTCAAAGAATGACTCATTGTCAAGCCTGCAAGAGACAAAAAGATTGATTACGGAAGAGCTGAGAAATAGGTTGTGATGGTGACTCACCACATCCCACCCTTTTTGCATTCACAGACCTGCCAGCTGATTCATAACTTGCATTCTGCCTTGTTTCTCCCCTCTGTCAAGGCGGTCAATCAAATAAGGGTCCATCAATTAAAGTTTCCACTCAAAAGAGTGGGGTTGCGTGCAGGAGTACCCATCCCTTTCTGCATCCATACCTTGTAAGCCCCTTTTTCTGCACTTCATAGAGCCCATCATTTTGGGGAAAGAAGGTGATGTAGAGCCAAGCACATAGGATACTATGAAAACTGAAGGATGGGCAGAGGGATGGTGTGTCCTTGCTGAGTGTCTGGTTTTTTATTAAGTGAGATTTACCGAGTTCCCTATCTTCACCATCCTTCTGAGGTCTACAGATTTTCAGAAGGGTTTATCTGTGGTCTAAGAGTTATCAATGAAGCTGCTGTCATTGTCCTCACAGACACATCTGGCCACCTCAGCACACCATGCAGCCTGCTCAAAGGACTCCCTTTTGTCAGGGACATCCTACTCTTCCCATTGGGACCATTCTGAAAAGTCCTTCTGTGAGCCCATTTTTGTTGCCTGTGGTTTACTGCTGAGATGACAGAGATGGGAAGGATCAGAAAGTACAGGACAGGGGAAGCCAGGGGAGCTTGTGCCCTGGCTGCCACCTTACCTGGAACACTGAGCACATGGATGTGCATGGGCAAGGGTTTGTTTGCAGGGATCTGTGTGTTGACCAGCTGAGTGTCAGCCGAGCAGGTCCAGACCGGAGCACGGCATGGCCCTGTCAGCAGCGTGTGGGCAGAGGGCTGGTGATGACTCCCAGTGGAGTGTGATGATCCCCGGTGAGTGTGCCAGGCCAGCGACAGGGGCCTCTTTCTTGGCAGGCAGTTTTACCAGATGGCCACAGGAAATCACCAGCCTCTTAAGAGCAACACCAGGATATCCCAGACATCGGCTCATTCCATCGGTGCCCACTCAAAGGAACTGAATTCCTCCAGCAGCAGTGCTGCAGAAGGGAAAGACTTACAGCAATGAGGTTGAGAAGGAGCTGGATTTGCTTCTGAAGAAGCCTGTTTGCTTCTGAAATAAGAGGAGACATAGGGAATTACAAGCAGAAAGCAAAAAGACACAAGTAGATGTCATCGGCTGCAGCTTGACAGGCAGTACAGAGCACTTCTGAAAATACCACCCTGTGTTTTTATTATTTTCCAGGGCACCTAGAACCCAGGGTAGACATCTTTTAAGATCTAAAGAAAAAAAAAGGAAGAGTCAAACTTATTTTATTTTGCAAGGCGTAGCCTTTTTGATCTTTTGCCTACTTGCCTGAAGACTGTCAGAAAAAAAAAAGGTGAAACAGAATTGTCTTAGGGAAGGGTAAATACATGTCTATAACAAGAACCAGTCAAACACCAGGAGCTCTTATCTAGGATGCAGCTCTAAAAATAGCGCTGTAGGGTTTCAGGAGTGTTCACTCTCAAGAGGTTCCAGTGACTTCACCAGTCTGTTTGCTTGGGTTTACATTTACAAGTGGTGTCATCTGCTAACACCTTTCCAGCACACCCAGCTTTGCTTCCCAAGGTTCAGCTGGGCTCTCACTGCCAAACGCATCATCGCCACTAGCACAAAATCCAAGCGGCATATTCTGCCACCCAGTCGCTGACTTGGTACTGGAATGTTGCGGGGCTCATGCAGATACTGATGAGAAAAGGAGCCTTTCCTGCAGCTGGGATGAAATTGCCAGTTACATTTTCTGTGACTGAGATTTAGTGATGGAGTCCTGAATGTTCGCAGTTTCTTTTCACAGTAATTGTGCAAGACGAGGAAGGGAAAGCCAAGGGAGAGCTTGAGTTGAGCCACAAACAAGAAAAAGTGGTCAGGTTTGCTTTTCTGTAGTGTCAAACTTCCTGGGACACTGGGAAATGCAGCAAAGATATTAGATGAATGAAGCTGATAATGCTGCTTGTGTGAAAGAGTGGTGCTTACACAGGATTGAGGTGTCTCTGTAGGAGAGGGCTGTTTTTCTGTGTCTATCAACATTTAACAACTTTGAAGAGTAGCAAAGTAAGATACAGAGTTTTTCAAATTATTTAAAAAATAAAAGTAAATTGGTATTGACTTGGAATTTTCCAAACCAATGGAATTAAACCCATCATATCAGGTCTCTTAAATGAACATTTGTTAATAAAACTCATTGTTCTAGAGCTGCAAAAAGCACAAAACTGAGAAAACATGTAGGTACATTTTGAGGCACCGGCCAATTATGTGTTCCCATTACCTGAAAAAGAGAAATCTGGTTTATGGAGCAAGACAGGCAATCCCAAACAACCACTAGAAACATCCTAGAGAATTACCTTAGGTTGGACTGAAGTTTAGAAGACCAGAATTAGAAGGCATGACTCCCACACCAAGTATTCCTGTTGTGACTTTTCCATTGTGATGACTTTCTCATTTGTTTTCATTTTTTAGCAAGACCTTCAGGAGACCTCTAAAATGTTGTGGAGAGCACTTGTATTGCTCAAAAAATAACAAGAATACTAAAACAGAACTCATGTAGGCATACCCATAATTCAGTAGTTGTAACTACAGCCAGGTCTTGCTTTGGGTGCAATGACAATTTTTTTGTTTATGGTAAAGTGGCTTTACACTTTCTAAATTGTTTTGGATAGCACAAATTTACACAATCGTTTTTGATTATAAAAATTTTCGCATTTCAGAGGAAGGCACTTCCTAGTGACAGGGACCGTCTGCCTCCCAATTCCGACAGATTCAGCATTCAGTGGAATGTTGGTTTACAGCTTTTCTGCATGTTGGTATAATTGATTTGCTGTTGCAGAGCTCATGTGAAGAGATCTATGCCCATTATTCCTGAGAGAAAAGTTAATACAGTGTTTACAGGGTCATACATATTCTCCATGCAAAACTGAGTTAGTTGTTATCCTTTTCTTCGTTGATATTTCCCAGTCCATGTCCTTTTAAACACTCTGATCAACAGCTTCTTACTCTGCATTTAACTCCAAAA
>JAVHNF010062722.1:0-11155 GCA_034783455.1 Micropsitta finschii
CCTTCCTACCCTCCAACGGGTCAACGTTCCTGCTAGCTTGGTGTCGTCCACAAATTTAGTGAGGATGCACTCGACTGCCTTTTTCCATTGATAAGGATGTTTAAAGATGTTGATAAAAGGTGCACAATACTGAGCTTTGGAGAACATCGCTTGTGACAGGCACCAACTGGATTTAGCTCCATTCACCACTACTCTTTGGTCTCTGCCATCCAGCCAGTTTTTTACCCAGCAAAGAGTACACCCCTCCAAAGCCATGAGCAGGTTCTCCAGGAAAATGCTGGGAGAAACAGTGTCAAAAGCTTTTACAAAAGTCTAGGTAGATAACATCAACATTCCCTCATCCGCTAAGCAGATTACCCCGTCATAGCAGAAGATCAGGTCAGTCAAGTAGGTCCTGCCTTTCATAAACCCATGCTGACTGAGCCTGATCTCCTGGTTGTCCTGTATGTGCTTTGTTAGAGCACTCAAGACAATCTGCTCCATAATCTTTCCCAGGCATGAAGTCCCCCTAATTCTCCTTCCAGTCCTTCTTGCAGATAGGCATCACATATTCTAACCTCCTGTCAACTAAGACCACCCCACTTAGCCAGGACAGCTGATAAATGATTGAAAGTGGCTTGGCGAGCACTTCCCCTTGGGTGGATCCCATCCAGCCCCATAGACCTGTGTGTGTTTAAATTGTGTAGCAAGTTGCTGACCACCTCCACTTGAATTATGGGGCTTTCATTCTGCTCCTGTTCTCTGTCTTCCAGCTCAGGAAGCTGGGCACCTGGAAAGCTACTCTTGAAGAGTGAGGCAAAGAATGCATTAAGTACCTCAGCCTTTTCTGTATCCTTTGTCACTATGTTTCCCCCCACCTCATCCAATAAAGGATGGAGATTGTCCTTAACCCTCCTGTCGTTGTTAATGTACTTATAGAAATATTTTTTTATCATCTTTTATGACAGAAGCCAGATTAAGGTATAGTTGAGCTTTGGTTCGTCTATTTTTCTCCCTGTCTAACCTCATGACATTGTTGTAAGTCCTCCTGACTTTCCTGCCTCTTCTTCCAAAGGTCATAAACTTTTTTTCCTGAATTCCAGACAAAGCTCTCTGGTGAGCCAGGCTGGACTTCTTCCTCCCAGCTTGTCTTTTGGCACACAGGACAGCCTGTTCCTGCTACTTGAAGATTTCCTTCTTGAAGAATATCCATCCTTGCTGGGTTCCATTGCCCTTCAGGACTGCTTCTAAAAGGACTTTGTCAACTGGGTTCCTAAACAGGCCAAAGTCTGCCCTCTGGAAGGGCAAAGTAGCATGTCCTATTGATCCCACCACGTTTCTGGACAGAGAAGCTCTAATTTCTACATGACGATTCTTAGGTGCTTCTGTGATTTCTAACACATTAATAACCCTTGTGAACCCCAAAATTCTGATGGTGAAATGACTGGCACACAAAAAAACAAAACAGAAATATACCGTTCAAGCCTAGCACTGGCGTTTGACACATGCAGAAACAAATATTAAATCCAGGAGGACCTAAACAACACAAAATCCTTCTTGTCCCAAACCTCCAACGATCGTCCAGCACTTCAGAGCACAAGCAAGACCTTTATCAAAGAAGAAAAGAACTAAAATTACAGTAATTAATCAACCATTATGAATTCTCCCTCACTGGACCAAGTCTGGAACATAGATATAGTCCCTTTTAGGAGGCACTTTATCCGGTAACGAGTTCAGTACATTTCAGGTGTTGCACACATACATCTATGAAAGTTGATGGAGTTTACCTATTCTGCATACATTACAAAGGTTTTTAACAACTTTAGCCTGGAATATTTCTGAAGTATTGAAAGTATCTTTCTTTGGTTTTGTTTGTTTGGTTGGTTGGTTTTAACTGAGAAGAAAAATGTATGTAGTTAAGACACAGTACAGTTTTCGTTGGTGTATCAAAAAGGTTACTTACTTTGGGAAAAGTGAAGACCATCCTGGGATGAAGCCAGGGTCTCTGGTGAACCACAGTAGGGTCATTAGGATGAATAGGACAAGTGTAACAATTTCAGGGTAGCTATAGCAGAAACAGAATGTGTTATAATTTTTCTTGAATTCACATTTGTATTTAGTCACTTTTGCTTGCATATGTATACTTTGACATACCTTACTGGTCCAAGCTTCTTGTACTCCTTCTGAATCACCTGTGCTGAGGCCTCTTCTCTGGCTGTTTTCTTCTTCCCACACTTGAACATGTTTTTAAAACTACAATGTAGATCAGACATATTGAATGATGAATTAACAGTGCACACAGAAAAAAAAGTCCAAACTTTCTTTTACAAGTAACATTTTACAAAAGTAAAATTGTCACTTTACAATGCATTATCTCCCATTTAATTATCACACACCTAACTGAGCGCATTGGAATTAATTGAAGAAGCCCAGTGGGAGATTGACAGAGGCAGCAAAAAAATGTGTCCTGTTATTGACTAGCTTATTTGCCCAGGAAGGAGGAAACTTTAATCATGGGAACTAATTGAAAGAATCGAACAAATAACCTGGCTGTTTAATGAAAGTCATTTATGGCTTTGCTTTACTTAGTTTTGTAATGAAAAAGTCTGTATGACGTTAGTAGCCTGCCTACTGATCAGCAGTCTATTTGCTACAACCTATGGTTTTATTCTTGAATAAAACCCTTACACAACATTAAAAAGAACACTGTCAAAACAAACAAGAAAAATGAAACAAGATTTTAAGTCTGCTTAAGAGCAGTCTCACTCTTCATCTCTTGCACCGTAAGAAGATATGTAATTGTGGAGGCCGGTGTCCCCACTAGTGTCTCTGCAGATGTTAGTGAACCCATGGAGAACAAGACTTTGAAGAATCAACCCTCAAAAAGTATTGGCCTCTGCAAAACCTTAAAAGCACAAGTTCTATGGAGAAAAAAACCCAAAACAACACCATAGCACCACATATAAAATTTGGAAAAGTGGAAGTTTTTTACTTCAGTTTTACAAATATAGCCATCCAGTTCATAAAGTAGATATTGCTCAAGTATTCAAGCCAATCCCTTGAACTGGCTCCAGGGACAAGCAACATCCTGGCTATAAATGTTCAAGTCTTAGACCAAAATACATAATATTTCAGTATTCTTCTGTCTTGCACATGTGCACTGTTAATGATGATGTGTGTATATTCTAAAGGAACGGCTATCATCATTTGTGATGTGGACCTTTCACACTGGGCTGAGTAGTCAAGGATCCTTATTTTAAAAAAATCCTATTTCATCCAGAGACTCAGCCTGTTAAACTTAGATGTAATATTTACTCCTGGTACAAAGTACTTCTTGTATCATCAAGCTTTAGTTTTATTGATTACAACATTTACTTACTCAAACCCAAGGAAAATCCACTGGAGCCAGATCCAAGAGAGCAGCAGAATAACAAGTGCGATGGGGATAGAAAGGGTAAACCAAGATCCAAAATTGATGCACTGACAAGCTGGGTAACGTCTGGATGAAAACAAAAAACTGTTCAGCTGAGGTTTACAAAGGAATGTAGAGTTATGAGAAGTGCCAGAAAGCCCCATTGCAAGAGAATGCTTCTGGCTAATAGTTGATTTTCAGCATGAAGTAGTTTCTGGTCTCCTCACTTACTCTCTCGTCCTGTTCCTGATCATCAAGACCACTACAGGAGCTAGCTGCCAGTTGTTTGAGCACTGGATCAACAACAGGTCCAAAGACCTGATGCTGATCTAGGTGTGCCTAGCCTGAGTTCAGTAGGCAAAGAAGGGCCACTCAGTGTTAAAGACCATTAGAATGACAAAGAAATGGAACTTGAAGAAAAGCCATTCTTTGAGGGGAGACTTTAGCACAAGAAAATATAATCAAATGAATGAGCTCCAGTGAACTTAAAAGACAATGGTGGAGACAACATCAAGAATTGTATCATTTAAGATTCCATAAGAGATTCAAAAACTGATTAAAACCAAATTATTATTACTAATTTCCAGGAAAGGCAGGAATGCTCATTTACTATGTGGATTGTCTCTCCAGTCACCTTGTTTCTTTGAGGCTGTCTTCATCTACTGTTTACAGGTGTGAGCCATTTGATCAGAGCTCTCCCTGCAATGTGCATTTAAGTAAAGGAGGAACAGGCACTGGTTTTCTGAAAGGAATGAATTTACAGTTTAATGAGATAGATGTTGGATAGGTAAAACGACCAGGTAAATGAATCTTGGTTTCCTATTTACTTTATAAACTGAAGTTATTCTTCCTTTGAGCTTCTCCAGCTCTATTGAGAGAGCTTTTAATGCTAAAAGTAATTAGCATTAAAAAGTAAGAACATTCTGGTCTCCTTGGACAGTCTTCCTGTTCGATGTAAAAATCAGATGGAAAGGAGTTCACGATGTCCAGAGGTTGTAAAAATTATTTCCAATTATTAGCCAGGTATTTCAGGCCTGTCTAGAAGAAAAAGAATTCTGATTGTGACATAGGTCTTTGAGGCAGCAAATCCTCATTATAAATGTTCTCTCAATTGTGCAGATTTTAGTATTTATCTGTATTTATTATGGTGCTTACATACAATGCAATTAAAATGCCAGCAGGGACTGAACTAAAACTCATACCTACTTCTTGATGTGATGTTCTATATTGCACCTGTACATAGTGATTAGACTGTGAAACTGGAACAAGAAAAATTATTTTATTTATTATGTAGCTATTTGTCTTTTATTACATGATGAACCACATCAGTTTCTGAATGTACTAATTTCAAGATAGGAAAAAACTGACATCAGCATAACAATGACTAAGCATCAATGACTTGCTAAAGTGTTTATGATCTTCCCTGAATTATGCGTGATAATTTCTTACTGAGCAATAAAACAAGCTCGCTCTTGAAAACTTTATACTAAAGAGTCAATTTCATTATAAACTGTTAATTTTTGTGATCAGGTTTAACAATAAGTTTGTGCAGGGCTGAATACAAATGTAAGCATTTCTAGTAATTTTAATATTAAAGTTATGTATTCTTCATCTCCAGAATAAATACTCCTAAGGTGACTGGAAGAATTCATTTAAATTATTTTTAAAATTATGCAGTATATAGTGCTGTTTGGATTAGATGCTATTTTTTAATTATCTATTACAGATCTTGCCTAAGGCAAGAATGGACAGGACATACTGAACTATTTCTTTTCTAAACCTATATCCTTTGGAAAATGAAAAGGTGTGATTGATTTCAATAATCCTCTCTTTACAGTGATTCGGTGCAATAACAATAAACTCTTTCTAGGCTAACACTACAAATGTAAACAAATTTGGTTCACAGAACAAATTCAGATAAGATAATTCCTTTTATGACTTCTTTGAAATTGCTTAGGTTGAAAATAATTTGATGCTGGCATAGTTTTACTCTTCATATTGAAAGGTCAAAGTCAGTTACCAGAATAGGAAAACTGGGTAACCTATCAGTGAGCCAGACTGGAGAACCAAAGGTTTCATCATAGGATTTACTCTTCCTCAAGCACAGGAGAGCTCGGTTTTCTCCTTGGCACAGTGTTATCTGGTAACCCTTTATCTCTCTAATCTCTCCGCAGCCTTCCCCTCACACTGGAGTGCATCTGCCTAGGCTCCCAGGATCCATAGTCCTACTGTTATGGCCCAGCTGTGAACCTTGGCTTGCAGTGCTTGAAAAAAATGCTTTGTGTGGGAAAGAGCTCTGAGAAAGTCTCTACAGCAGAGATACGTAAGATTAAAGAGGTAAAACTGCAGATGGGAGAGAACCAATATGGGGATCTGCAGCATCCTGAAGGATTTGATAAGAGAAACAAACACAGAAAAGGTTAAAATATTAAAGGCAAAACATATGGAGTCAGAAGAAAGGGACCCAGCATCACCAAGGATCTGTTCCAAGAAGCAGTGAGAACCAACCCATCACATCCTTAAGTGTGGCCAGTAAAGGAGTCCATGTATCCTATGGACAGTGGTGAGCAGAATAATGTTTAGCCTACTAGCTAAACATTGTTTTCCTCAGTTACATATTCTAGACACTATATTGTAGTGTCTCTTTGCATACAATTAAGAGTGAGCCTCAGAGGATCAGTAGCAATTTTTTCTTCTATAGGAGCCCTTATGGAAGTTGGTCTCACTGGCAGGGATGCTTAGCATTGCATCAACATTTCCACTGTTTGCTTCTGCCCTATGGATCAGAGCATAATTGCATGTCCTAACTCAACAGCAGTCTGAGGACCCTCAGCAACAGGCTTCAGTGCTAACACAGATAGACTGTTTTCCTCTTCATGAGATGAATGAAAAGGAAGAAGTAGAGAACAGTAAATGTTAATTCCAATGTATTTAATAATGAAAATGGGAAAATATAAGGAATATGCTATTTTGCAGTGCTATTTTAGGTGTTTTGTCACTGAGAGTAGGAAACTCAGAAATATGCTGTATGTGCAGCTCTTCTGCTGAATTATTCTGCTTCAGTGTGTATGATACATGAAAGTAGACTGCAGATGTGTCCAAGTCATGCTAATAGGTCAATTCCCACTTCAGACTGGGCAAAAATACAAAAGAGGCCTCTAATGAGAAGGGAAGCAAGATAGTTAAAGATAAAAATATTTGCACAGGTAGGTGGTAGATTCATCTTAAGTTAAGGATTAGTCTCAGTGTTTGTGGAAAGACTGAAAAAAATCCTAGCAGGGTATAAAACTAACTTGCACATGCAGTGCTCATGTACGGCACATGCTGCTAGCAGAGGGTCAAGACTCAGTGAGAAAACAGCAATCTGCTTATGCATTCTTGAAGAGATTGTTAACAGCTAAGACAAACTGAAAAGCCAGCTACAAGCCAGTTTTCTTCAAGTTTCCTACAACTTCAGGGAAATGAACAGGAACAGTTTCTTTTCCCCAGTAATCAGTCTTGGATTCTTCTAGGCTCCTGATTGAACCAGAAAAGTCTATATGTCTAAAAGTTTAAGTCTGAAGGACTTAAAAATGCCATAGTCTGCCCTGTGTAGCTCTTTGGCCCCAGTAACAGACAGTCTTATAATTTCCATACTGCTTCTATTGTTGCTATTCTCTTAGCACAGGCTAATTTACAAACTACCAATTCAGTTCTCCTTAGCAGCATGCTGAAGACAAATTTCATCCATTCATGGAACACAGGCTGGAAGAAAACCTGTCAATAGCTGGTCTTTCACCTTTTTGCAATGCAGAATAGCGGGAAGAGAGTAATAAAAGAATTGTGCTTTATTTTGTTCTGTTTTAAAATGAGTGGCTTGGCAATGAGCAGTTTGGAGAAGAAAAGAAAGTTCATCAAGAACTATTGGTTTTTCAAAGGCTTTGGAACGAAATCTACCAATTTTCTTTTCAAAGTAGTTCTACTTAGAAAAGAAAAGGAATATTAAAGAATGTTTTTAAAAACCTCAAAACCAAGTGTTCCACTGAATGTAGTTTCAGACTGATTTGAATTTTTTCTTTTTTCTTTAACATACATAAATTCCTCATTTGAGCAATGCCCTATGCACAGCCTCCTGAAAGTCTCCTGATGCTCTTTGATAAGCAGACCCAAACTTAGCTGTTTCTGTACTTAGAGATGAATAACAGTCCTTTAAGGCCAGATAGTGTCTGCGTTATTAATGCAAAGTTGTGTCTTCCTTCTCAAATAAGCTCATCTTTTTCCATGCAGCTATTTCAAGAATAAAATACTATTTAACCAAAGAATGGCCATCTTGTTGCATGTGTAGGATGATCACTTACAGCCTTTCCCACTTTAAGACAAATATAACCCTGCAGTTTCATTTTATGTCTTTCTACTACTTTTTGGTTGTTTTTTTTTTTTTTTAATCAAATAATGTCAAATTGACAGGTAAAGTTTCTAATGCACTTTAGTGGAGCCATGTGAGAGCTCAGGAAACAACAGCTAAAATTCTGGATTAAGAAGAATACAAATAACTTAATATAGACTCTTACGTATTGAAGTGCTCAGCAAAAATCAAATTAGTTGATGTTCCTGTGATTGTGGTCAGCCCTCCAATGGTAGCAGAATAAGCAACACACAAGCACATCACTTTGAAAATCCCATTGTATTTGTCCTCTTTGCTTTTTCTCCCTGTTTCAGCTGGTGGTAGGTTCTGCTTAGAAAGAATATACGCCAATTAATATAAAAGAAGGGCTCACCATCAAGCACAAAAATAGGATTCAGAGATGTCCCAGAAAAGTGAGATAATTTGCTGGCAATAGAGCTATATGCAGTGTGATTTGGTTTGCTGTTACAGTGGTACTACAACTATTCATGAAAAAGAAGAGGGGAGAGAGTCAAATCCCAAAGTCCTTTTCCTGAGCTGCCTCAGTCTTTACACAAGAATTTCCTTATGTATACTGATGTGCAGAGTTTATACTCTCGTGAGCTTACTTTAACTTTTGTAAAATACACTGGGAGCACAAAACCACTAATGAAATAAGTACATAGCAAATTGTATGCATATCTACACATTTATCTCTTATTCACATGAAACTAGCTTCATTGCTAGCTGTGCCATGTTAGGTGTTACATAAAAATGCGGTTTAGGTTAAAACTGTTACACACATGAGCCGTATAATAAAAAGTCACCTTAAGTACCTGTTCCTTTTCTTTTTCATACTCTTTTTCAATTGTGCACACAGTACTAGCCACATCATTGTCATATCTGAAAAAAAAAAAAAAAAGGTATGTAGTTTAACAAACATACTCTATTTAGATTATTTCTTATAGTAGATTTTGGTAAATGAATAACTATTACCCATTAACTTGTTTTTCTTTTTCTTTACAGTCACTGCATTCATATTCTCCTATATTTTCTGTAAGACATTAATGCAAAGACAGGTAAGTGTTTAAGGAAACAAAACTGGAAAGGCTCCATCAGCATGTCCCATTTCAGGCAGTAACTTCACATCATCCTATGAATAAATTCACAAGTGCCAATCTTAAAAACAGCTGAGCTGTGCCTTATTTCTTCATGACTCCTATTTCTAATGAGAGGGAAATCTTTCTAATCTGCAACCTATGTACGTAACCAGGTTAGATTCACCTATTCTCCCCACATTACTCTAGAGCTTAAAGAGCACTTTTCTCTTGCTAATGTTTAACCCGCAGTGTATTTATAGCTTGTTATCATATTTCTTTTCAAACATTTCACTAGGCTGAACAAGCCAGTCTCTTCCCTTCTCCCCTCCTCTTATATAACTGCCATATTCTGCCTCCCATATAACTGTCATATTCTGCACCATATTCAGTTTTAATTAATCTTTATGAACATGGGAGACCTCACACATAGTAATCCAAGACATTTTAGAATGGAGCATGTAATGATTTCCCCAGCCATTCAACTGTATTTTATGTGGTGTTTACTCCACTGCAGAATGAAGGTGTGCAAAGACAAAAGCTGCACTGTGTGCCTACCGTCCAGCTCCAGTGTTGGGTTGATGGAGCCGTTAGAGCAAGACATCTCCAGCGCATCAGCTTCTGTTTCAGCTTTGGTGATCTGCTGAGCTACAGCCTCTACAATTGGCATCACCATGGCAGCAGCAGAGGTGTTGCTGAGCCACATTGACAAGAAAGCACAGCTAACCATGAAACCCAGCACAAGCCTGCAACAGGAGAGAAGAGTCTGTGGCTGATACAGCAACACCTCCCATCACCACTCTATTAGTACAAATTGAAAGCTTTTTCAATAGAAACACTGAAAATTTAAAGCTTGTAATTGACCTCGGGAGAAGATTATGAATAACAATAATCTTGATCAAAGAGATTGAAATGATCATATTTTAAAGAATCAAATATATTTTAAACTGAAACAGAAACAATAAAATTTATTTATAGAATAAAGAAAAGAAGAAAGAGCACCACACACGCCGTAAGCTTGAAAGAAATTTAAGATGGCTGTACTGCTAATGCTGTTAATCCCCTATTGTACAAGCTGGATCAAAACCCTGGACTTATTACTTAGTCTGTAAGTCCTCTAGATACCAGTCCACCTGTTGTAGAAAGGAATATTAACAACTCAGGAAGTGGTACTTAACTTAGTTCTGAATCAGAGTGCCATGACAGGTGTAGGGATTATTTGTGCTTCAATAAACATAAATATTTGATACTAAATGAAAAAACAAAGGTCATTACAATATCTTAGTCCAGTCTTGGCACATCTTTAGCTAAGTTTGCTGCAAACAAGAATTGTACCTCTGCAATTCCTGATTGTGCTTATGCCATGTACTGAATTGCATGTGACTGGAGACACTCAAGGTTTACACTAAAAAAAAATCAAATATTCCATGTCATATCTCGTGAAGTTAGACAGTAAACTTAGAATACGGGTCACATTGTCATTTTTAATGCATCTCTTGGAGTTGTAAATGAGAGTAGTCTTCCTGACTTCCTGTCCCAACATGTTGGCAGCGTCATTAAACACCTTCTATGGACCACAACACTGAGACAAAAACTGTAAGTGGAGGGACTGCGATGCTGCAGCATTCTCAAAGAATTCACTCATGTAATTTGCAAAGCTCTTGGTCTAGCCTTGACAAAAGCTTCACAAAAACTATAAGGTTTAGTACCCAGCACGGGAAGAGAAGATTGTATACAAAAAAATAACATAAACAATATTTAAAGACATAGAAATGCTATTCAGAATGCCTCTCATAGCCTTTCATTTCAGCTAATAGCAGCATTTCAAACTTGATTATTTCTCAGTAGGAGAACCTTGTCTTTTCTCTGTGCACTTTTAATTGTATAATGATGAAATGATCTTCTAGTATAAAACCTATAACTTTATTCAGTTTTTGATTAGGTCCTCAGATGGAAGTTGGGGAAGATTTGTGTTTTTAGCATAGAGTTTTATGCAGAAAATACTGGTCAGGCTAAGCACACTGAATATGAATATTTACATTGCAGAGAAATATAATTTTAGTACAACTTGCAAGAGGATTTAAAAACAAAGCAAATGAGGACACTTGGCAGCATGTTTCAAAACTGTTCATCATAAATTTCCAGCATTTGGTGGACTGATGGTCAGGTGACCATTTAGTACAGTGTGTTTTATTCTAATGAGTGACTCTAAGAAAATCCTAACCTGTTCAGCCCCAGGGTTTTTTTGTATTATGTGCAGTTTCCACTGTGATGGAAGGAAAACCCTACAGACTGCCTGTTGAA